>JBCFXI010002743.1:0-17592 GCA_038496175.1 Ampulex compressa
TATATATACATGTATAAATCAACACTCTGATGCACGAGGTAAAGATTTGACGAGCATTTTAAAATTTAGAAAGCAAAGTGGATCGTCACGTCTGGTCCATTTTATATGGCGACAAATGTGGTCAATTTGCAGCATTGTAAAAATATTTCGCGGGGTAGAAGTCGGAAAATTAATGTCAAACTTTTTTCTTCGTGAAAAAGCTGGCCAAATATATTTCACAATAAAGCCGTACGTTTCGACACGTAGTGCCGTGTAATGGACTCTACATCGTCGTTGGATTTTTGTGCGCGACACTGTACGCGTGTACGGTACTACCGATTACTCGAAAGCCAGGTTAAATAGTAGGTAATGGCGCACTAATAGGGTTTAGATCCCGAGGTAAATGAGCTTAGTATGGATATGCAGTTCGCCTAATAGACTTAGCGATATACTCGTTCTCCCCGCCGCAGCAGTTTATATCTTAGCTTCAAGGATAGCGTCCAGAATAAGTGATCCTAATGGTCGATGTTGAAAACTCAGGGGGCAAACAACTAAAGAGAAACACGTATTTGGTGGCTCGCGCTGGAGGAATTCGAGGCACGGACTTTCGCAAGTTTCAAATCAAGTTTCACTCATTTCTACCTGAACCTCGTCAGGTGATATTTAAACTGTAATCCCAACAGCACGGAATTAACCTTAACAAATCACGTACCACATTTTTCCCGTACTTCCGAACCTTCCAAGAAACTCGGTCTAATCCGCGCCAGTCGCTCTTTCCTTAACTTTTACGAATCTCTTATTATACCCATTTTATATTCCTGCCCATTATACCGGCGCATTTACACTTTCGCTATCCTTGGCTAGAATTGGATATTAAACTTCCTTTATAACCCAAATTTCTTTGAGATTTCCCCATCTCACCATGCCGTAATCCGATCCTCCTTGTAATCCTCCATTATAAGAGAGAAGAAAGAGAAGTAACCGGTACAGGCTTTGCACTCCAAATTCACACTTTAGCACTTCAAATTTCCCATTGTACGAATCAAACTCGCCTTCTTGCGTTCGAACTCGTCGACGATATAAATATACATATATATATACAGTAAGACGGTACATAGAACGATATAGAATGATACGAAACGACGCAACACGCTTATTTATTCCGCAAAATATATATACACATGTTGTATACATTTATGAAAGCACGTCGATCAAACGGCCATCGCTGAAATAAACGAGCCAAAATATTTCTCGCGCAAAATTGAATATCCGAGAACACTTCTTCGCTAAAAAAAAAAAAAAAAAAGAAAAAAAGAAAAAGAGAACAAATAAACTCGACCTCCAAGGGGCTAAATTTGAAGCGCAAAAAATCCGCAGCAAGGAACGACCACGAGAAAATCTCAGTTTGAATTTTTTTATCGCTAACCCGATAGGCGACTCGAGGCAGGGCGCGTAAAATGGAACGTTACCGAAACGTCACCGTCGCTTATAGAGAACGTAGCCGGCACGTGACGTCCATCGCGTATCGTCGTTCATAGGTCAAAAGAGAAACGGAGTATCGAGAGCAAAAACGGGAGTATTTCGGCGGTTGGCGGGCCGTAGATGCAGGTGTAGGCGCACCTTTTGCCAGGGTGATGGCACCGCCACCCTCGACCCTTCGTTACCTCGGCGTTTGCGTTTCCTGCCGAGCCCGAAAACCACCGACTCGTTCCAGTTTCAATGGCAGATAAAATAGCGCGCCGTCCAGCCTCCGCGGCTGCAACCCACCCCCGAAGCACCCCCGAAGCACCCCCAAAAACCCCGATGCAGCCGGTCAATAGCGGACGACGTCTACGCAGCCAACGTGCCGCTGGCGTTTTTAAACCAGTTACGCGCCCCCTTCTCCTCCCTCTTTCTTCGAATCCTCCCCTCTCCACCCGTGCTCGAGCAACGTTACGCACTTGCACGATACTCACCCCCTCCCCTCCCCCTGACTACGCACTCAGTCCTCTCTCGTTCATTTCAGTCGGCCTCCACGAATCACCCTCGTCTCTACGAGCACACCGCGCGTACACGAATGCAGAGGTAATTAAAGTTTATCGTTTGACAACCTTAGCGTGTACCCGCTCTGCGAATATAATAGCGTACGATTCCTGGAGGCGCTGCGCTCCAACTCGTCGCGGTGCGCTCGTGCTTTTGCATCGAAACTCTTATTGACAAGGTTGCGGTATGAATGGATGGCTGGACGCCTAAGTGGGAGCTAATGCGTGTATATGTGTGCGTATTGAGAGTTGGAGAGAGTTATAAAATTAAGTGTGGTATTTTCGATAATTTGGTAATAATCGAGCACTCTGAACCACGATCGATGTATCGATGTGACTGATGGCTGAATTTATTGGAATTTCTAATGGTATGTTTACATGGATGAGGAAATTGAATTAATTCGTACGTGTGATAAAAGTGTATATGCGAATTATTATAGACTTATGTCTTTGAGAGGATGTTTATTTGCGACTTGCAAGACGTACCTTTACCGAACGTGGTTTAATCGTTGTATTTTTGTAAGCGTTAGCCGCACCACGTTCCCCTGATTTATTCGTGATCTATTTAAAAGAGTCCTCCGGGTTTCTTTAATTATTCGCAATCTGTCTTGTGTTCCCGCTTCATTTTCCGTTTAGTATTCGGGACACGGCCGAGACTCGGCTCTCTCCAGACTCCTTTTTATTCCCGCTGGTCTTCGTCTTCGTGCTTGTCGCCTGTTTCAATGAATTTCCTGGGATTTCTCGGTTTCCATACTGTTTCCCCTCGGCGTTTTCCATGCTCTCATTGCGTCTGCTATTTCGGATATATTCGCGGCTCCTTCGTTCTCATTGTCGTGCTGCTTTGGGGAACGATTTCTCGCTTTTCACGCAATTCCGGAATCTTGGGCTCGTCAAAGTGAATTGGCGTTTCACCCCAGCGTTGATTATCGCTCGGCGTTCGTCGTTATAAAAGGGTGCGCCAGGGGCTGGTTGGCAAGGCTACAGATCGCTGAGGGGTTGCCTGGATGCGGCACGGGAAAAATCGTCCGTGAAATTTGGGATATAGGTAGTTACCAATCTGCAATGCAAACTCCTGGTTTCGCCGCGAAAAGGTCGATAGAGAGAAACAAATATAAGCGGCATATTCCCTTCCGAAGGAATCTTTGCTTCCATCGAGGCGTTTCTTTTCTCGACGATAACGAAATTAGTCGATGCAAGGATATATATTATTACTCATGAACGAGGAATGATCGCGGTATATAAATTTACTGAAAGAATGTAAACGTCATCGATCTAAAATCCGCTACAAATAAATGCAGATCGTGATAAGGAAATAAAAAACCAAGCGTGAAAACCATATTTCCGGTAACAGCGTATATTGCCGTCGAGAAAAGTTTGAACATTAGGGTAGAAGCTAGCGGTGCATGAAAATTCTGATGTACCTAACGGCAATACGTTTTAGTTGCAAAGTTATCGCGATTAAATTCCCCCGGTTTTGAAAATTAACTTCTGGATTACGGAATATTTCAGTGAGTTTATCTTGTATCAAGTTCGTTTAAGGACCGCCTCCCTCATTAAGTTAAACATAAATTATGCAAGCGGGAGAGCTTTAATTGGACCCTAGGGCGTGCTTTCCGTTTTTGTTCGCTACGCGTATAATTCCGGGGGATATAAAACCTTGTATGGCCGTGAAGTACGAAAATTAACCCTCCCGAAAGCGGCGCTTTCCACCTGAAAATTGGGCGAGATACGAAACGAGATCCTCGGCGAGAAAAAGTCGTTTTAATTCTGTACCTAATCGCCCTCCCCCTCTCCCCTTCTCCTTCGTTTTCCCATTCGACTCGTCCACGTCGACCGCGTCGCGATTGGCAGCTTATTTTTTCCGCTCATTTTCGAATTCGCAAAATACATACACGCACACCCCCGGCGCGAAATAGAAGCTAACGCTCAAAATGCGCTCCTGTGTCTATCGCGCACAAACATTCCGGAGTAATGACCGAGTTTCGAATTCGAATTTTTCACGCTAAAATACGAGATTCTATCGACTACGTCACGGTATCCCCCGAGCGCGTTTTATTTGCCTGTTTATTTAATTTCGGGCTCAAAGTAGGTCTCGAACCATGAAATTTACGGTACACCCGCGCACACGTACGCGCTGACCATATGGAAAATCCCGGTGCAAGCCCAAACTTCTGCCCCACCGTTTCTCCCGTTCCTCGTAAATCCCTGTAATTTTCAACGGTCGTCTCGATACAAATCTGCAAAAAAAAAAAAAAAAACCATGGGCTCGATAGCCCCGACAAAATTCTGCCGTTGCAGATTTATTCGCCAACCCCCCTCCCCCCTTCGCCCCCTATTTCCCTATCGACTCGTAGGCCTGCAGAAAATGTTGTCGCGCCCTGGGCAATGCGCGTGGAATTTTTGTTCCGGCAAACCGGCGCGATAATGCCCCCCGGAGATTTTTTCTGGAAAACGCGATACGGCCGGCACGATTGGAATTCTATTCGCACCGACGGCCGGCCCGGATTCCCGGTCATATCCGCGCATATGCCGCGCGCCTGCGGCGGCCCTGCGCCCCGTAAATCGGTGCGAACGCACGATAAATTTCTCCCCGACGCTGCATAATGAAACATTTAAGCGCGCACCGGTGGAAAACGAAAATTAAAAGCGGGGACATCGAGGGCATGCCCTACGGTACGATTTATCGTCCCTGTTTACGGTGGGGACCGTCGGTCAAATTCGCCACCGCGAGTCGTCGGGGGAGGGGGCGGAGGGGGAGTTTGGGCGGTGATACGTTGGGGTTAAAGCTGGAGGATGGCCGGCCGAGGAGGAGTATCGATGGGTACGATGGCTTTCGCGTGGATTCCTTTATTTCGATAAGAGGCGGACCTTGAGGGTTGTCGGGGAGAAGGAGAGGGAGATACGAGCTCGATCAACGTGAACCGTGAAGGTAATTACCGGTGTATTAGTAAACAACGACCCTCCTGGTTCGCTCTAAGGGACGATTAATTAACTTCGATATATTAGCCAGAATCGATCGGTTAACACTATTCCTAGCGGCTACTTTCCAGACGTGTTTAAGCGTACTAAATATATCCCTGGAGAAAAAGAGGGCGAAGGAAAGATGTCGATACATGCATATATCGATCCTTATGCTGAAATGCTGAAAATTCTACAATTTTTCGAAAAAAAAAAACACTGACCGGTCGTGGTAGGAATAGTGTTAAAAAAAAAAGGAAGATCTTCGTCGCTCCTTCAAGTCCCCCGATCTTTCAACGCTTCTAACGCGCTTTTCGAAAAAGCTGCTTGCGACTTAACCAACGTGGTCTAATTAACTTCGTTCACCGCCGCCGATGTTTTTAATAACTCGTGGCGTTGCGGTTGCTACGGCACGCTAAAAACGCCGAGGAAGGGACGGCGGGAGACAAAGAGGCCTGTGGGGAGGGGGTGGCGAGAGGAGGGTAGGGAGCCGCGAACAAAGAGGAGCAAAGTAAGGAGGGGAAGGGCAGCGGGAGATAAGCGGGGGGCAAAAAGATAGGAGATAAGAGGGCTACGGGCGGTGCAGCGGATGGAGGCCGAAACCCCTGGTCTAGAAATCTAGATTCCACCCTCAGATTCTTTTCTATGGTTGCGTATATCATATCTCTGGCTGGTCGGAAAACTCGGCTCGCGCGTTAAGCGGTGGCCAAACGTCCGGATAATATCGTATTCTATGGCTCTTCCCAGTTCCGCCAGATGTTTCCTCTTATTATTTTCCTTTCGTAAAACGCGATGTAAAGCGCGACGTATAAATCGATGCATGCCACAATTCTCGGGATATCGGGGAATATTTTGTGCAGCAGTTATCGCGGCTGCGTTATCGAAGGCGGGTTAATGCGGTTAAGAAGATCGAGTGCTCGGTGAAAATGGGAGGTCAGGCGTGAAAATTGGAATCGAGAGTAGGAAGCGTAGGAGTACAAACAGCGAGGGATACGTTTTCGAGCCACTTTTTCCTCGATGGCCGACACCTCTGGCGCGAAAACGATGACGCGACCGGCACTCGGCACGTGGTAAATCGAAATAAATATTTTATAATCCTTCCTTGGGGAACGATGCGAGCTCTCCTCTCTGGAGGCTATTAGGAACTTAAGTGACCGCGGTGTACGCGGTTAAAATCGGCGGTGGGGGCCGCATAAACGGCCATAACCCGCTTTGAATATTTATCGTTATTGAGCGAAATGATCGTCGGAATATTCGCCGCGCTAATTTCCACCGTCACATCATTCCCGTGATTTTATGTAACTATCGCCCCTGCGATTTGCGCGGCTCCGCCGGTTGTGTTTATGATGCTTGATTTATCGTATTTAACGGTGCATTATCCAGCCGGGAAAATGTGATTCTTATCACCTGCATTTGCTAACGGCCGGATTGCCGTTGTCACCGAAACATTTGCGGAAAGCACGCCGCGTGACGATAGGAGGGGAAAATTAATAACGTTTCGGGGAAGAAATATGGGTTACCGACAGACGTAAAAATAACGTACGGCGTGCCCGACGATAGTGGCCTATTTTTACCGCCAAACGAACCATCGATAGTGGTTTACGATAATTAAATATCGCTCTCGGATATCCTGTAACGGAGAAGCAAATGTCTCCAGCGCAGCGAGCGATCGATGGACGGAAAGTACGGTGCTTTGCGAAGATAGAAATAATGGATAGAAATAAATACGCGTTTAAAAGCGCCCGACGAAACTTTTACGTACGCCGTATAAAGCGGAAATACAAAACATCGTATACCACGATGCAGTACCGTCAAACACGATCGCCGAGTATTTTCGTGACACGCGAAAGCTACTAACGATTCACCATCCTTGGGGAGAGCCTCCTCTGTTAGAGTACGCACAAAGGAAGGAAATGTACGGTAAACGGCGCAAAAAATTCCAGCCCACCTAAGATCCTTGAATAATGCCCTCATTTCGATCCACCTTTGCAAAGTATCTCCACGCATATGCGGTAAGAACGAGGATAAATATGTGCGCTATATATACCCACGTGACGGGAGCGACGACGTATCAAAGAATATCCCCGGTTGCGTCACGATTCAAGATTATCTCGGTTCCCTGGAATTATCGGTATCAGCTTCGTCAAACGAATATCGCGAATAATTCCGACGAGTCGTCGAACGGCCAGGACTGGAATGTCCGAGGACTCGTGTCCCGTTTCGATTAACCTCGCCAGGGAGTCTCGAAACGCCTCTCCCGTTATTTTTCTCGACGCAGGGCCGCCGCTACTAATCGCTTTTCAGCGTGGAGAGCGACAATTCCGGACACTGGGAAATTTCGTCCATCGCCTAACCGCAGCTTCCGCCTACAACGCCCCCTCCCCCGAGCCGCCCTCCTGGCTGGTCACGTGACCGCCGGTAGTTACCCAGGGGCTAATTTTCTCCCGCAATTTGCCGGATTCGCGTCGGCCGATCTGATGCCAGAAAGAGCGCGTGCCGTTTTACCCAACGACATGGGCCGCGGTCAGTGCCGGACTCGGTCTGAAAATGTTTGCTGAAAACGGACAAAGGGCTCCTGCGCACGAATGCTGGGCTATCCGTTTTTTTTATTCGAACGGTTGGAATATGGGATATTCGTAGGAATATGGTTTCGTCGTAGTGATAATGTTGGAACTTCTACCGAATTATGTGTTACAATTGGTTTTGCTCGACATTTTTCTATGATCATAATGTTATTATTACAGGATCTTTTATTGGTTTTATGTGTTAGAGAATAGCGTACGATGGAGGACACGGTGGAAGACACTGTACGAATCGAGAGTTAAGGGGTATCGGGTTCCGCTCGATCGCGAGAAGCGTTTCCAGACTGGCGAAACTATCGAGTTGTCCCCGGAGGTTGTTTTCTTTTGTAAGGAAGTAATAGACGCGCGACATTTCTTGCTTTATCTTATTCTATTGAATTATGTATATAGCTGGAGAAGAACCGAGGATAAAGACCGCGACATTTGACGGATTGGGTTTCGCGGTTGTTCAAACGTTGACGGATGAAGCAGCTGTGCGCAGATGGCGAAAGACGCTTTTGGGACAGCCCGATACATTTTCGAGCAATTGGAAAGTGATCGATATATTTAACATAATGTATACGTAGGCACTGCTAACCTCATTGCTCGTGACAATATTAACGCTACTCGAGTGATTTTTCAAGATAAAAAATTATCAATTCAACACTTTGTATTTATGATTTCCAATTTCATTTAATTCTTAAAATTGAATAACCTTAATTATCCGAGGCACGCGCTAATGTCTTGATACTTCCTCACTCACAATATCGTTATATCGATTGAAATTCTTACTGCAATAAAATCCGATAAAGAATTTAAAAGAAGCGTGAGAATTAACTGCTCCTTAACGACCAATTTAATTCACGCGAGTTGTCTTGATATTTAATATAACCCTGTAATGTTGGAGAGAGCCTACCCGCCATCGGGCAGGCTGACACCCTGGCCAGTCCGCCACTGGCCGCAAACGACACCGATGGAGTCACGTAAGTCACGAGCATCGGTCGCAAAAACCACCCTTTGCCCCTCCTTCCGCTAATCGCCGACCAACCGTGCGTGTGCTTAATCCGTGCAGCGGCGCGCTCGTTACTGCCGCCACCCCCGCGATATTATTTATGCCATTCCGGCCGCCACCGGGCGACGAAGTAACGGCATAATCCAACGCCACCTCTGGAACGACAGCAGGTCTACCGCCGCCAACGCTTCGACGTCTCGTAAATGCAAAGCAATGCGCCCGACGAACGATGCCAATCCTCGACCTGCTCGCAGGACAACTCACGATATTTTTGCAGCTTAAAACTCGAACGGCTAATGCCTATTTTTTATGATTTTTGGAAATAGTCAATCTTATTCGACAGATTGCTCTCTTTTGTTTGCATTGCACGGGAGGATTTTAGAAATCGATTATGGAGCCGTGAGAGCACTCTGGAATTTACTATGTAGCGATGTAGGATTATTTACTATAATACTCGATTACGAAAGCTGCTAATTTCAAACTCTCCCTTTGATTCCCGTAGCAAAGTCGTACATATATAACAGTACAAAGCAAGCATCGCCTTCGAGATAAAAGAACGGCGGATTATCGAAGTTACGATCCCTCAAAATCCTCAATTAGCACGGTAATTTCCCCCGATGTATCGACGTTGTAATGCGCGTCAAGATGGATCACTGGTAAAGCGGTAACGCCAAAGCTGCGTTTCGAGTCGTTCGTTAAGAGCAGGCCGCCTCATTAGCCGAGGAAACGGTACGCGCGCTAGATTCGAGCCTTGGGTACGAAAATCAACGTCAACGATCCAAATCGATGATCGCGGGCTGGAGTGTCCTTCATCGAAATCCGACTACGTCTCGAGTAGACCTCGAGGGAGTATCTTGAGTTCCAGGAAGGGGGTGGCTGCAGCGCCTATCCAGGACTCCGCGCGCCTCCCTCGTTCTCCGGGGGAGACGTTGTTCCACGCCGGAAAATCCTCGCGCGAGTCGAAGCTTCGATAACGAGAATATAGCTCGAAGGGGTGCTCGAAAGCATCGCTTATGCCATAATTATCCGACGTGCCGCACGCGCTCGTAAAATCTACCCTCCTAACCTATCGCCAACTCGGCCGTTATGGCCGCTTACCTATCTCTCCTTCGATCAGCGGCTTTTATCGGGTACAAACCGCGAGTCGAGCGTAAGCAAAGCAAGATATAGTTTGCGCCGTAACGCGGACAATAAGGGAGGAAATTCCTAAAGCAAACGCAATCAAAATAATGGACCGTAACAAATATTTATGCGCGCGTACATAGTGCACTTCGAACGACCCGGCCCAACGACACTTCCCCGAAGGAAGCCAGCGAGGAATCGAGCGCGGAAAGAAAAAGTCCCCGCTCGAGTGTTCTCGAGAGAAGAACTACGGGAAGGTTGTACAGGTGCCGCTCGTCGCTTAGAGAATTCAGCACGGGATCAAATAGCGCACCGGTATTCCTTCGGCTGGTAATAAAAAAAGGGACTCCGGCTCTCATCGAATCCTCGACCATCATCCATATTCCGCGTGTGCGCCAATCGTATCCGCGATTCGCCAGCCCAGGTACCCCGAGAAAACCCCCGAAATCCTTTTCGAATACGGCGCACAGTCCCCGATATTGCCCTCACGTGCACTCACTTCTCCGGAGGCATCGTCTATTCCATATGCACGCCAGTGTATTTATATGCAGCCGGCTTTACCTCTGCGAGATACATTATCCTCCCTCCCCCTTCTCCATCCCTCCCACCCCCTCTCGCAGCCCCTCCAGGGCCCCTGGCGGCGCTGGCGATGGGCAAATTGGGGCGTCGAAGGGGCAGAAGCCGGCGCAGGGGGCGGGGGTTTAACGGATAGGGATGCGGTGGGAAAGGGTGAACGTGCCTCGACACGCCGGCGGAAAAGAGCGGCCGATTTAAAATGCCGCCCACGACGGGTCATACCCCATTGTCTCGATGTTTGCAACGAATTTGCCTACGTGCCCGAATGCGCGCGGTCCCGTTTTTCGGGGCTGCCTTGCGCCTGCCCGCAGTTTATACACGCGCCAGGAATAAACGTCTCTTACCGCCGTTTCTGCAGCCGCAAAACCCGGCCGCCGTGCAACGTGCGGCGATTCGTCAGCCGCTGCGAATTCCACTGGCGCGCCAAACTTTCGGACGCCATTGTCGCGCGTCGCGAGATCTCGATTAGGCGACGAGGGTCTTGGTTTTTAGGCCCTACCCTTGGGAATCGAGGATTGGGAACTTTCGCTTATCGGTTTTTGTGCGTTCGTCTCGAAATATTGGAGAGTCGGTTGCTGATTTAGTGGATATTTTTGCATCCTTTGGTTTTCTCAGGATGGAGTCGTGCGTGTATGATGTTGAGTATTAGAGCGGCGAGGTTACTGAAGGATCGTGAAAATTTCGGTCGAATGCGCGAGGGTTAAGGTGGAGGAAGCTTTCGAAAGCACTCCGCGCTCTTGATCGAGCTTCGTTGGAGAGGATCACCCTAAAGGCCGGTTCGGACACGGCTAGTAGTTTAGTCGAGTGGCGAATAATCTAGTAACTTGCCGTGTGCGAACGCTAAAATTTAATCGAGTAGTTTGGCGAAGCCCTTTAGTCGAGCAGATCCATTTCGGTGGATTCTTTTTGCTCGACTAGGCTTCCCCCAAAACTCGCTAACTGTAATCGAACGCGCTTTCGATCGAGTTAATTTTTATTAAAGCATTAACCGTAGCAGGGGGATACTTTTTGGTACGCCGAACCGTTTAGTAGTTAGTAGGTTACTCGACTAAATTACCCACCGTGTTTGCTCCGCCCTTAAAATAGTCAGCGGGTAGAGAAAATTTTAACCGGAACGATATGACTCGTATCCACCAAAAATCACCACTAGTTTTACAAGCGAAGCGCGTCGAGGAGTACGAAAATCTTGTTCCTCGACTCCCCGAATTTTTGGCGGTAACGTAAATTCTAATATATCGAGTCGTGGATCTCTGTTTACTTGCTTCTTCCATTTACCGTCACTGTCTTCTATTACCGTCACCGAAAAGTCGTCCATTTAAGTTCCGCGCTGTATGTACAGGATATCGCGGTGTATATCGTTACATGTAAAACTCCAGCTGTGATGGATGAGGTGAGAAACCCTAACCACTGGCGCCATTGCAGCCCCTAATCATGGAGCGCGCACGGTGTAAGGTTACAAATTGGAATTATAACGCGGCACAGTTATGCAGAATAGATGTAAGTGGTATATGTACCTTGGCATAAGGGTTTTGTCCCTTGATCCTGGTCCGTGCATGGACGAGCAATTACATCGGGTCGTGCGGTACGAGTGCAGAAGTGCAATCCTCGGCCTAACGACGGAAAACAATGATCGATCGCGCTGTCCGCCCACGCTATCCGAGTCTAACGGTTTAACTTTGAAATATCGCGAGCCTTATTCTCGCCCCGACCAGCCGCCAAGATCGACTCGCGACAAAGGGAAAATCGAACCGTGCCAAATCCTCCTAGTTCTCCACGGACTACGCTCACGATTTGCCCGCATTGCGTGGATTGATATAGCGTGGCTGTGAAATTCGGCCGGTATTCGACACGCGTGCCTTCCAAGACGCCGCCGCTGCCGAGCTACAGGTCCGTACAGACACGTCCAATAATTTACCCGAGCTATTTATTAACCGACTGTGCGGGAATAGCAAAGTTTAGTCGAGCGATCCGGTAAAGCGACGGTCCTCGCGCGATAAGTTAAATCCTTGGACGTGTTCGAACCAGCCTTACGATGTAGAAAAAAGGTTTTTATTTGCGATATAAAAAACCACTCGGAATTTAGGTTATTACGTTCTCCAAATAGTTATCCATTTTATCCAATCCCAGGATTTCTCGTCAGTTCGTTTCGCCATGAACGTGTCGAACGTCGAGAGTATCTTTGTCGAACGCGGCATAAGTGTATGTGCGCGAGCATCGAGGAGGGTGATTTACGAGCGGACAGTAGGAATCTCTATTGCGCCGCGGGGCGCGTCGGAGGGGCCGATGGCACGATCTGGGATTAAATAATTATTCGCAATCACACGCAGCTGGCGCATTACGTATAGACGGTCGTCACACAGGCCGTTTAAAGGCTGGAAACGTGCGCCTTTTCGCCCTCCGATTTCCCTATCGCTGCGCCGAAGCGTTACCGAAATTAGGACGTAAAAAATATTAAGCGAATCAAAGAACATTCCTAATCGTAATTTTTACGAACGCGCAGGAATGAGTAAATTGGACTAGGAGAAAGACATATTTTTTTTTACAATACCATTCAATCTTCTTTAATTCGTCTTATCGGGCTTGTATCCATATTAATGAACGATTAGTTCAGGACTTCATAAATGAGTAATGGACGATCAAAGAGCGAATACATTTTTTTTTTGGTACACCTTGTAGAAGTGACAGAGCCGTTTAAAGGCCCTAAACGCGTCCTTTCGCCCCGCGATTTTCCTATCGCTCCGACAAAATGTAACCGGCACGCGGCGAAAAAAATTCATTCGTGCAGGGATGGACGATATATCACCGCCGCGTGGCTTTCGCCGAAGGACAGGCGAGAGATAATTTAGCGGTGGCCGCGTTTTCAAAAAAGGAAAAATAAATAAAAGCGCGAGGTCCGGGGAATTTAAAAAGTCCGCGATATTTTGCTTGATCCTCGATGTAACGTCCGGAATCCCCGATTATCGGACTGTTTGCTCAGTTTTCGGCGCCGAGTTCTGAAGTTTTTCGACGGAAAGCTTCGTGATTTACGGCGTACCCCGAGTCCTGGAAATTACGACATGACATACTGCGTAAATATAAATTCCTTTCTATCGTACTTTCGGATTTCAAAATCTGCAGCGCTTCGTCCCACGCGATCTCAATTCGATGCAGCTCGGTTAATCGATAATGGCGCAATACGCGTTACCCTTGCAACCTATGCATTTTGCATAAACGCGTGTTTCCACATCGTACGAGGATCAAATGTCCGATGTATTTTTGAAACTCTCGGCCCGTAAACGCGATCTTTCGTGCCGTAAACCCGCTCCAAATTTCGTAAGAAAGAAGGACGACGCTGCAACGAGTACGCGGATATGCGCGGAGGAACAATTACGCGAAACGTGTGTTCGGTTTTCCGACCGAAGAAGGTGCATTGGTACGAGAAAGAGCGTAGCGAACGTTCGACTCGTTAGCCGCTCGAATCCGCGATTTTCTGCTCGTTAAGTAAACGCGAGGATTCGACTAGTCAGTCGGACCTGCTATTATCTCCGAGGAACGCGCGGATTGCACGAAAACACGCATCGAGGTGAATGCACATCGCGATAACAAACCGCGCAGCGCCAGGCAATTATCCGTTTGACCAATTAATATCGGACAAAACAGCGGAAGTCTTAGAGGTAGGAAAGCTGTTTCGTCTTAGAAAACTCCCGGACATCGAGCTTCGCCAGTGGCACAAAGGCGTGGATTTCGAGCCATAAGGCGATCGCATTTAACGATTCGTCGGACGGCATTGGCAAGCCGTAGATTCTTCAACGATCATCAGCTACCAGACTGTGCTTCAATCGTTTCTATTTGAATCACAACTCCACCCCAACGCGAGTGAACGGAATATTTAGCGAAAGAGCAAGATTAGAATTTCTATCCATCAATCTTCGACCACGAAGCGTGAACGATCTTAATTTTAAGTTTACCTTCACATTTCCTTCCTCTATATTTCCGCATGGCAGTTCGAAGGAGTACATTTCCTGTCTCTCGCCTATCCGAATTTTTACAAAAACCGTGCAAAGCCGGAAATGAACTTTGAACGAACGTCCAATTGTCCCAGTACGCGCCTCGACTCCGGCGAAATTATTTCATTTTGAAAGTTCGCCGCCTGTGGCAAAATGGTCACGAATCATAATGCGACAAGGCGTTCCGGGGCTCGCGTTACACGTGGCTCGCCCCTTCCTGCTGCCCCAACGTATCGCTGGTGAGAAATACGCTTCCATCCCCCGTGCGGTGCACAACCCCCCCCCCTCCCCCTGCCGAGAAAACTTTCGTGAAAGTTCCTTTTCGGGCATTAAACGCGAGGCTCGAACCGGCGGGTTTTTCGAGCGGCCCCTCGCGAAATTCTGGTGAGTCGAAGCAATTATGCGAATTCCGCAGAAGATAGATACCTATTTTGCTGAGCATACCCGCTGGCCCGTACGTACGTGCACACACTGTACGGAAACATTCTACGCGGCTGCCACGAACTCCGTGCCTATCCCTCATTAGCGGAACACGAAGGGTGCGGTGCTAGACGAAATTCCGTAAATAATGATAAAGGAGGTATGCGCCACCCTCGGTACAGCCATTTTCTTTTAACACTAAGGCGGAATACTCTGTCCCGTAGTCGCGCCCGAATATCGCCCCTCCCAGTGTTCCTCGAGAGTGGAAGGATTTTCGGAATTTTTGTAAAGACGTAATTTCTCGTCTTCTGGCGAGGAGGATATCGAAGGACCGCTCTCGGTTCTTCCTTACAACGAACCAACGTTTCCGCTCATCCGCGAGCTATTTTTAAGATAAATTCATGTCCGAAGTAATGCAAAGGGGATTTTCAGAATTTTACTCGGTTCGGTCTCGTTTCGACGACGAGCATTGTAAGGAACTCTTACGAAAATTTCCTCAAGGCGCGCCTTGGATTCGTCGCGCGTGCTGAGCCTAGGTTTCGAGGGAGCTTACGTGGCAAATATCGACGTTGGCGAGCATTGTCGCGTGGGCGGATAAAGAGGGCGAGGAATGAAACCCACGACGCAATCCCGCTAATTAACGAGAAACGAAGCCGCGCGGCCACGTGTAAGATCCATCCGGACGCTAAACAGCGAGGGCCAATTTTCGCGCCGGTGAAAGATAAACCGGGGCTCGAATTCGTGGCTAACAAAACTCGCAGGACTCCGGGCTAATTAGAGCGTCAGGCCGGCCAGTAACTAACCTGATTACCCGGAAATTGAATCTGGACCGGCCAAAACGACTCCAGACGCCCCATCAGCGAGTCTCCGTTCTTCCGATCATTTATTCCCTTTGCAATTACCGCGTCCACTTTGCGTCCGTTAATTATATCGCGGGCTTGGGGGGAATTCTGATGGCGAGCGGGAGATCGTTAGAGCGGACTGGACGCCTTGTCATGTGCGTTAAGCTCGTCCACCACTCTCGTTCTTGCAAAACCAGAACGTATGGTGGTTCTCGCGGTCTAACCGAATTACCCTTTGTGCCTCGTCTTCCGCGAGTTGAGCTTTAATGGCAACAACCCCTTTTCCCCTGGATTCGCTGTACAACGTCGTTAGGGGCACGTTAAAACACCCCCCCGATTTTTGCGTCCTACTCTCGCTGGTTAATCTGGAATTTTGATGATTGCTCATCGAGGGCTTAAATCGTTATCCGAATGGCCATTTTTTTTTATTGAAATTATCGTGGTTTGTGCATTAATCTCCGGCTACTTGTATTCCCGACGATAATAGCCCGACGATGATCATCGGGGTATTAAATTTTTGTAACAATACGTTAATTCGGCGCAATCGGTACGTTCGTCATTGGCGCTCTAATTAAACGGGTATTGTTTTGAAATATCGGTGCAATACGATGTATTGATTACGGTGGTGAAATTACAGGTTTAGCCACGCTCAAACGAATCTAGATTCGTATTTATTTATGTAGATAGAATTACGAAATGCCATGGATTTTCAGGAGATTTAATAATACCTTTTTGTAATTACCGCGCAATTTTCATATATAGACATATCGTTGCATGCCGGATACGGTTTCCAGCTTTTTCGCGTTATAATATTGATAAATACTCGGTGGGCAGAAATAGAATACGGACACAAAAGTATATGACTTTTTATCACGCCAAAAAGCATGAATTAAAACCGTGATTGTTTACATTTTACTTATATTTTACTTACATTTACGCAAATCCAAGATGAAATGAGTTCCACGCCGGTGCCATGCAGTGGGACTATATAATACACTGTACGTTACGTCTATATCGTATGCTCGTCCGTGGTCGATTTCTCCTCGTTGACAAACCCTCCGTCATTAAAGGAATCGCGAGGCAGTCATTCGTGAGGCATTCTCCATCCAAGGGAATCGCTGCGAAATAAGAATCCGGAGGAAGTATCGCGCCGCCGTGGGGCCACGCCGATCTTTTTCCCCCAGAAGACGGAAGGCACCTCGGAGGTTGGATCGTTAAAAAAAACTCGACCAATCGATCTTACCTCGTTCTTTCGATAAAGTTGGTCGGTCAACTGGCAAAGATCAATCGGTGCGAGGATGCTGGCGGGGGAGGGGGGAAGAGAGGAAGGAAGGAAGGAAGGAAGAAAGGGAGGGAGGAAGGCAGGAAGGAAGGAAGGAAGGAAGGAAGGAAGGAAGGAAAAGAGGGGGAGGTCGCTTGTCGGATCAGCAGCTCGACCGGTTCAATTAACCATCAAGGGGGAGTCCAGGAGCCCTGATTCATGGGGGCGGGGAGGGTAGGGGGTGACAAATCGACCAATCAGTCGCGACGATGAAGTCCTCCGTCTTATTCGTTCCTCCTTAAAAGTCCCCCCGCAACTTCTTTCGGCCGTGCACATCCAGAGCCCGCCTTGTCCCCGGACGGTTACCGGAATCGCCGGAAGTTTTCGGGACAATCGCCCTTAAAAATCATTCGCTCGATTAGTCCCAGCTGGAATTGCCGCAAAAAAAGGAGACACGCACCGGGGTTTACCCAAGTACCCTCTTTCGAGAGACGGGGTAAGGGGCGGGGCGATGGTTCGAGGGCGGAAAATCGGGGGGAAGCTCGAAGGCGGCTCGTCCTGATTATTAACACGGTCAGCCTACTGGCGTATCCCTGAATCATCGAAATTTTTCTCACGGATTCCCTGCCGAACGATTACCTTTTTCATCTACGATCATAATTTCTGCTCCGATGAAGTAAGCTGTTTTGATTTCAGATCGCGTCATCCAGGTGGTCCGCGCGGGAACATCGAGATTTTCACTCGGCTTTGTACCTTGCAGTTTTGGTCGTCCCTCGAATCGTTAATACCTCCATCCCGACCGCGACACGTCTCTCGTGGTAAAAGTCAACAACACGCGTGAGTAATGAAACTTT
>JBCFXI010002744.1:0-17583 GCA_038496175.1 Ampulex compressa
ATACATATATATATATATATATATGTATGTATGTATGTATGTATGTATGTATGTATGTATGTATGTATGTATGTATGTATCTATGTAGATATATGATCAGAATGAAACAGCACAGTTCATCATGAACGCCCCAACATTCATGAAATGGAACACAGTTTCTCACTGTTAATAAATCATGCAACCTAAATTACAGTCACCCGCTTTCATAATTCGAATTATTCATAATCACAATTTCCAACGTGCAGCGCGTCAAAAGATCTCGCTTATGGCCGAAAATCAAGTTCCAAGCACCAAAAAGATTCTACAGTGGGTACACCTACAGTCAAGACCAGCCTGAAATTCGCAAAAGCATGCCCTCCGCGCAGAAAACCATGAGTTCCAATGGATTCCTCGTCGTTTCACCGCGCACCGGAGAGCAAGGACGGAGAAACGGGGAAATCGTTTTGGTGGTAGCTCGATCTGACAGCTGTCAACGGTGCTCCGCGTACTGGAACGAAGGATTACTTCTCGTGGCACTGCGCGGAGGAACGACACTGAAAACACCCACACACGTACAGTGCGCCGCGTACCGCGCGACTGACGCCGCTTTTCTTCGAGGACCCCCAGTGCGTTCCCCCACCCGTCGTCGGACGAGTTCGTCTCTCTTCTACCGCCGGTCGGGACCATTTCCCCTTGTGCGCCCCTCTAGAGACGGGCGCCGATGCCCGTAGAAGCTGTCGTGGTGCCTCTCCCTCTTTACCCACGTAACACATGACTCCGCAGCCGACCAGTTTCGGCTGGCCCTTTGTCGCCAGTCATTTTTCCGATGATCCTCGATTTCTATCCCCTTAGAATTCGATGTTTGCCCGAGATACGGATATAAATCATTCTATATCGTTACATTTTGATCTCGTTACACGTTTTCGTTATGTTCGACGCATCTTAACCTCTCTCGTTTGCGCCTTTGTGCCTATCGCCTCGCAACGCTCGTGGCGACCACTGTAATTCTCCATTTTCCCCACATGACACATTACTCTGCAGCTGGCCTATTTCAACTGCCCTTTGCCACCAGTCGTTTTTTCTTCTCTGCAGCAATTTTTGTTTCGATTCGGTTTTAGGTTTCCAGGAGGTGAGCGAAGAAATTGTTTTATATTGTTACATTCTGATTCCCTTGAAATTTCATGTTTTCGACGGGTTTCTTAGCAAAACATTGTTAACTCTTGATCTTTTTTTACGCGTTGTTTTTGTCTATATCGTTCTTTTGCTTCGTTGGTGAAGGTGACTGTGAATTTTTCTCTTTTCCTACGTGATACGTTCATAATCTGCAGCCGACGTTGTTCGGATTACCCTTTTACTGCCAATCAACTTCCTACCAGCTTACGATATTTCTGTTTTTGAGGTTATACGTTCACAACGGATATTTCAATATACCATTTTATAGCGTTATGTTTTTATTTTATTGTAATTATACAATTTGTAACAATATTCGTGTCGAACATCTTTCGTTCTTTTTCTCGAACTTTTTGTTTATTATTCGAGACCTCGTTGTTATTTCTCAATGCGTCCGAAAACTGCGGTCATTATCTGGTACTTTCTATATAACAGATAATTCTACATTCCAAATTTTATTTTTTTACTCGTCAAATATTTGAATTTCTTTGCAACATTATGATTTCGGCGAGTATTGAAGATAATTAATTTTTTTTTCAAATATGTAATTGGTGTGGCCTTCGCGAGCATATAAGTTACATATTTTACACAATATATCGAGCAAAAAGACAGTTTGAAGTACACGTGTCTCGTGATTCATTTTTGTCATCGTTTTCCTTTCTCCGTCAATAGAGTTTATTCTTCTCTCTCTTGCATAGTTTGTAAAAATCATCGTGACCACGTTTTTTTTTCCAGACAACTCAGAATTTCTTGTCAGATTGCATTATCTTTTACAAAAGATCTTTTACTAATAAGGCTAATATCTTTTACAAAAGATCATTTTGTTACTAGAACAAATAAGCCTCTGCAGTGTCACACACAAAAATTTTATGCGCGGAAAATTGTAAATTCCAGTTTCTTTCTTCTTTTCTGTCTTTTCCAACTTAAAGTAAATTTAACTATATGGAGTGAAAATAAAGATTGATTATGGCTGACAAAAACACATTCAGAGTAGAAAAATATATTTTTATTTAAGGTTGTATATAATAATTATTTAATACGGTGAATTGGGTGAATACGTTATTAATTTCAAAATTATTGCTCGTCAAAACTATGACTTCAATTTTAATACAATTCACGGAGCAAGAAGAGTAGGAGCACTATGTCAAATATCAACATTTTTATGATTTGATTAATCATTGTAATTTTGTATTACGATTCTGTTGCATATTTATTGTTTTATACGTTTGTCTACGCACAGAGAGATGAAATAAACGACACGTGCTTTCTAATTTTGCGTGGGACGTCTAACGGGTTTTCCACTTTTTAGTGTGACAATACAGAGTGATACCGAAATATAAGTACACACTTTACGAGTTAGTAAAACTTATTTGAAAAACGAAAACTTCTATGTGCCCGTGTTTCCTATTTTGTATTTGTAACAAATATGTGTATATACTGTATTTATATTATTTTAAATACTAATATTGCAATAAATTAAAATATAGAATTTTGTAGCAAATATATGTTACACGTACGCCATATTGGTTTTTATTTACTGGATCTTTTTCCTTTGTGGCTTTTATCCATTTTGCATTGATATTATGAATTCAATGTGCAACAAATATTATAACAATTCAGAAAAGGGGTAAAAAATACACGGACATACAAATGGATTTAATGACGATCATTTTTTATGTAAATGGCATAGTATCATATATGCAATGTACCATCGGTGTAAAGATTAATTTACACACAAAAACATCAACAATTTTTTTATTAGTTTATTTTTAAAAATGTATTTATGAAAATGATTTCATTCTATATGAAACCTTTCATCAATTTGTTAAATTTCTATATGTAATTCAGCAACACCCTGTATATCACAAGCAAAATTTGATACACTGTGCCCTTTCGTCATCTTCATGCAGAAGTCTGGGTTACGGATTCAATCGTGAAGCAAGAATAATTTCGGCTATTGTGACATAATTTCTACTGAAATAATTTATGCATAAACGGAATAAGTACTTTGTTCCCATTGCGATTATATTACGATACATAAATACATAATAACAAAGAATACCACGATGTAATAATAATAATAATAAACCACAGTTTACTCCTCACTATCGTGCACTTGTATCTGGTAATTTAAATTTTAGTTGGAACGTGAATAAATGAATACAATAAGTACTAGAATAAATAGGTGCAGTTATTCTTACAGGCACGAAAAGATAAAATCTTGTTTCATTTTCTTGCTGTTTATATTAATCAATTGCTCATTACCGTTGTTATAATTTGTATACTCTAGAAATTAATGATATTATTCTAATACTATACATATGCCCCTAGTGTTATATATTGTTATACAGATATGTGTATGTTGCTTGTGATTTACATTATTTGCTATTATTATCTATTCATATACTGAATTGCCTAATCCTCGCATAGTAATTAGAAAGCGCTTCCGCTGTATTATAATAAACAGATATCTGATCATTCAAAAATTAAAAAAGTGCAAAATTTCGAAATGTTACTATTTTCAAGATTCATTATTTTCTATTACATTATACTACGTAAATATTACACACCATAGTCAATAGCATGAGTAATATTTATGTATGTATTTATTTACATACATACATCATTTTTGTTGTCACATACAAAATCCTCCATTTTAATACTTAATCGGTAAACTTATTTGATATCGTAAAAAAATAATAATAATACCACTTGTACACTAAACAGGTATTAGATACTAAAGAACATCTACGTAACTTTTATAATGTACCGGATATTTTAAACATAAAATTTCCTGTTTATTTTAATGTATTATTGTAGGGAGAAGTGTGTATTGTCGGAAGAGCGAGATTTGGGTGTATAGCAAAAAATGTACACCAATTGTCGGATGCCTAATGATAATGATAGTATATTTCCGTAAATCGCACTTATTCTTAATCGAAAGAAACCCGATCGTACTGCTGTTACGTCGACTCGTGACCTTTACACGCTCACGGCTGACTTTGTCCTCTGATGATTGTCCTCGGAGTGCACTAGGCAGTCCCCCAACCACGCATTTTCCTACACACACACACACACAGGTAAGCATACATACTCGCACGCGCACGCACGCAAGCACACACATTCATACGTTCCAGGGCCTAGGACACTCAAAATTCCTATGCGCTTTGTATATATTTTCTTACGGTAGATGACGCGGCTGTTCGTCTCTAAGCTGCATTATTTTTACGATAGATTATTTCTATTGTATACCGGCGTTCTGTCGCTTACAGTATATAAGCATATATTAGTTTTGCATACAGATATATTTATTTTAATTTTGACGTACTGTAAATTAAATATATCAAGCGGTATACAATCTGGTTTGATTGAATAATGGGCACTGTGTTCTTTACATTTTTTAATATACCTTTTTTTGTGTAGCATTTGCTATTCAGGATACTTGAGCTTTTTTTTATGTAAAACCGCTTTCTTTCTCTTTATGCAGAATTCTAGCACATACGTATTTTGTATGTGTGTGTATATATACACCTCAATTCTAAGTTCTTTCTAAGTCCTTTAAGTTAAACCAATATGAAAATGGGCTGGATCATTTAACTAATTACATCTAAGGTCCTAAGACTAAGAGTGACTACTGATCGTGAACGAGAGGGGGAGGAAAAACACACCTCGCATTACGTAACGTTGCCAGATCATCCTAATACTCTTTAAAATTGTCACCCAGAGTATCAAGTTATACAGTGAAAAGTGACAACGACAAGTCCTCGCCTGATCCATCTCTGTAACAACTGTAGTGCACGCATACAAGCTCCGTGACATTCGTAGTTTAGGTGCTCCTCAGTTATGGCGCTCGTCGATTTCAATAAACTTGGACAGCTCTATCTCTATAATAATAGTAACCTTAACTATATTTTTAAATATCCAACCAGTTATAAAAGAAAAAAACAGTTTCAAAATTTGTAAAAGATGGATGTATTTTTGTAATAGTACGCTTTCTTCGACAACCGTCATAGCAAGCATTGAAGACACTACATTTTTATTCCCTTATTCGTGTTCTGTTACGGACATTTTTTTATTTATGTATTATTTCATTGAAATTTATGGGGTTCATGGCTAAGACTTTCTTTAATATAGTACATTTAATTCGTAAATCATCTTTTAATTATATCATCCGTAATATTATACATTCATACTGTTTGATACACTCACATGTTGGTAGCAAACAGTATTGATATATCTTTGTAGGTTGGCGGAGAAGTATTTGGTTGTTGAATTTAGCATGCTGTTGAAAAACGCAATCGCAATTGACCAGATTAATAAAACAGATTGCTCGACGTATTATTTCCTGGCGGTGTATCAGCAAGCCCGTTCGATCAATGCTGTACGCTCCAAAAGCGGAAGCGAAGAAATGTTCAATAAACCTGTTTAACATTTAACACGCTGGAAGCTTTAATAAGCCTTTGATGGTGTTTTTTATTTGAATGAAATATTCCATATTGTCTATTTTCAACCTTTTTCATCAATTACGGAATATTCGTTGCTAGAATTATCTACACGCGTTATAATTATCACCTATTATTAGCAATAACGAATATAGGGAGTGTGTTAATGGACTGCAGAAAGAATCTAATATTATGGAGTACGGCCAGGTCACGTTTACCTCATATTGATTAACACAATGAGCGCCTGCCCCACGTTAACGCGGGTTTCTGAACGATAGCTATCCTACCGCTGTCGTACCGCTATCCTGAAAAGTGTGGTACCGGTAGAATAGCGGTAGTAGAGCGGTAGTTTTGGAGCTCAGTACCAACGCTCAGTCCGTTAACACTTTACCGACCGGTAGAAGTTCAACATCGTACGAACTGCTGTTCGGCCACTCAGCCGCAAATCTTCCATGACATCAGCTCTGTTTCGATTTACACTTTTGCGTGGGAATGTACATGTATGCGCCTTTCTTATGCTCATATAAATGTGTTCGCTTTCTGTTATTATAGGGTGATTAAATCTATTAACATTTTTCATTTTCATGTCATTATTGCTAAGCGATACTTATTTTATCTATAGTAAAATAAATAATAATAAACTAATAAGTAATATATTAATATTTTCTTTGTGATTACCTTTGTGTAATGGAGTATTGTAAAATTTACAGACAAAACATGTTTTACTTCTGTATCACAGGTACATTTTCATCATTAGAATTATTTATCGAATAATTTTGAGAGCGATTAGACTGATCGTCTAAATAAAACTCGGTTTCTGTGTTCATGGCGAAGTGTAGCTCTTATTTAAAAAATTAGATAACAATAAAATTGTGTAAAACTGTCATTTAAATACCAGAATCTCACAACTTATTTTAGAAAATATTTTTTAAAGGCCGTCACATGGGAAATGCCGTTAGTAAATGCTATCTCTTCAAATAAAGTTCGATTGCGCATGTTCATTGATCCTGCGTTTATTTATATGTTTAATTTTGGGCAACAATTATTAACTCTATGTAATAAATATTTTAAATAGATTTTGATACATTGATTATACGTTAAACTTAATTTCTATATAATCCGATACTTTTAATACTAAACCTACCAGCGACTTTCTGGACATATTTATATATACCACGATTATCCTTAAACAAAATAGTTATTAATAAGGGATACCGACAGATCGATAGAATGATTGACACTCAGCTGTAGAATCGTAGAAAATTTTGAGAAATGTGTTCTCACAAAGTACGGCGATTTTTTTAAGAAAAAAATGACTGAGCGATCATTTTGACCTCTTCAATAGGTTTAGTGTTAAAGGTCAACCAACAAATTGGATGTAAGCATTGAATTGTTTAGTGACTGAAAGTGGCCTTTTAGATCGCTATAATCCAGTGTATATTGAAAGAAAGAATAGCTGATTAAAGAAAAAGCACGTACCTAAATGTTATGTTGCTAAAAAGTCTTCATCGATTAAAAAGGGTTAGAATCAATCAATGTAGGATTCCCTGTTATGATATTGACTTCCTACCTTTACAACTAAACACGTACTTGGTGAAAGCTCGAATTTCCACCCACGACATTTCAATAACTCCTTATAAAAAAAATGGCCATCTTACGTTGGCATATAGGATAATTAAACATATCTCAATGAAAATCACATGCACCACTGAATAGATTTACGTCTCTCATCAAAAAGGAGAAAACGGATAATAGTTCGAAGCACGATTACATAAGTTAAATTGTACACAATTACAAAAACTGATTCACTGAAAATAAGAAACAGCATAACTACTTCACTTTTTTGCAGATATTTATACTACCGTAACTCCGCGTAGAAGTTCTCCGCATTTAAACTACAAAAGATGAATAATTTAAAGGCGCGCGAGCGTTCATGCAAGCCGGATATTATGTGCGATAATCCCGGGTCGTATTATGGCATACCGTAGAAAATGTATGCAGTTAATCCTAATAGGCCAAGAACGGTAATTCTAACGCAGACGAATGGAAATGCAAATATGGTATTACGAGCAGTGCGTTTCTCTCTAGCTGAACCTCATCGCTATGCCTCAATCGGGTTAACCGTGCATCTATACTTCCTCCACTTCCAGCGCTTTCTAAAGAATAATAACGCACTGCTTATGAAAGGTAGGAAAATGAAGAAACGAATGCTTTGAAAATTGAAAAAATCGATAGAGAGGCGAAACAATAATACCAGTTGTTTACATAATATTATAATTTTGTAATATAATTACTCGAACGTTTTAAATTCTAGGGTTTTTTACATACGCATCTTATCTGTTATAAGTGTCTTTTGCCGATTGTAAACTAGGAATTCTATGAAATTAACTGTCAATGCAAAATTTTATTATGATATATTTGAAGGTTATTAATTATAAAGATGATTATTATTAATAAATGATAATTGCAGATAGTTAAAGAATATTTTTTAATGAAGTTTGTAGCTTGTATAGACACAAAAAATGTTGGGACCCTTCATGAAATGAAAAAACTAACAAAACAGAGGCAAAATATTCTATAATTCTTAAATGACCATAGTGTATTACAAAATTTGTTAGTGGAATACAAGTTGACGCGGTGTTTAACTATGTGTAATATGAAAACACTTTCTACTAAAATAGAACACTAAGTGAAATGTTTTTTAACTATGACCATAACCGTGTATTTGTATTGCAAGAATCGTACACTACTTATAAAATATTAGAAAAAAAGAAGGTAATATCATGATGTTCTTACAGTAATAAAATGAAGAAAAAGAATTACGGGACAATAATTCCAGCTGTTCTGTGTCTATATTTAAGAAGAAAAATTGGAAATGAAGTGTTTCCAGAAAATTAAAGGCATACGAGTTATTCAAAGTATTAATTTATGGCCACGCACCCTTTATATCTTCCCTTTCTCTGAATCTTGCATATATAATACAATAGGCTCTAGCATAATGTGATGCTGGAATATTACGGTTTTGTATATGATAAAGGGGTGAAAAAATAGCTACTCCGCAGTGGTAGAAATATTAAGCAGTTCTCGTATAAAACCGTAGATAAATTTAAAAAACAAAGGAAGATAGTGGGAAGTGCCAATTGTGTATGAATTTTGCAGATTTAGTGTACAATTTGATACATTTGTATCACGTGAGTGTTACCTCAGTTAAATTGCGTCTTATTGTTAAACGAAATTGAATTTCTTAACATATTGCATGCGGGCAACGTATTTTTACGTTTTTCGCAGTTTGATACAGGAGCGCGGGTCACGTAAAAATATATATTTAGTAGATTTGCGCTAGAGAGCGGGTATCGTATGAATACCATAGGCATTGTATGTATGGTGTTTACGTTGCTAGGCAACGCTTCGCATTGTTTCTTCCCAGAAGTTTCATTGAGAAAAACGAAACAGTTTTCGATTTATTGCGATTTTACCGAATGATTAAAGTCCCACGAGATTCACAAAAAAATGCCTGCTGCGCACGTAAGTCTGCTGCTGAGTATATCCGCATGCCAAGAGTTAAATATTGATGTTCACACACTGCAGTATTCTTATTGTATAATTACATATCCAAAAAAATGTAAAATAAATTCATACATTTTATTTTTTCTTTTAAGTTTATTTTGTATTTTCTTGAGAAGTCGGTGGAAATTTATTTATAGTAAAAAGGCACATGTAATGATAAAAATAATTTTAATTACAAGGTGTAAATGACCATTGATAATAATAAAATATTATATTATGTAAAATGAGGTAACGGCAAACCAGTTAGCTACCGAAATATTGTGATATATTATGCAAAAATGGGTGATAGTAGATACAAAGGGTGAAGTATCGTATATATCCACATATGAAATTAACAAATTTATAACATTAAAACATTCTCAAATATATCCATAGATATTCCTAACTACCCGTGACGCTATTAAAACAACTTACACGTATTATATTATTCATTAACGAGCAGTTAATTCTCACACTTCTTAATAATTTTTGAAGTTCTCTATCTCGTATTATTGGAATAAGAATTTCAGTCAACAGAGCAGCATTGTGTGTGAAGAAGTCTCTAGCCAGTCGTGCGTGACTCAGATAATTATGGTTATTAAAACTCAAGAATTAAATGAAATTAAAACTCGTAAATATAAGGCGGTAAATTAAACCACATAATTGAAAAACGCGTGGAAAAAAACTGGAACTGGGGTAATTGGAAATATTATTTAAACCAATCTTTAAAATATTTTGTGATCATCACAATTATCCTCGCTGAACGTGGAACTTCCCCATCCGATAAAATATTCAATTTATGCTTTCCCGTTTTTCGAAGAAGCGTAGAGATACAAATGAAGAAGAAGAAAGAAGGAGATTGCTAAACTTTTCGAATAATAACAAAAAACATTTTGTAGAAGGATATGGCAATAATTATATAACTGGAAAAAGGGCAAAAAATATCTGTGACCAACATAATATAATACATTCAACAACGATTCGGAAAATGAAAATAAACGTGTTCCGGCGAATGAAAAATACGATTTAAATTGGAAAATTTTAAAACGCACAGACGATTGTCTCCGGTATTGTTGCGTATTATTTTATATTTATAAGTTACATGCATCAATAAAGCTTTGTTATTTACTTTTCCAATTTTGTTTAATTTTAGGCACCGAGTGGTTACTAGCATAATATTGTAAAGCGATATTTTCTACACTCACTACCATTTAATTGTCAGAATCCCACAACTCTTTTTAGCAATTATTTTTTAAAAATCCTCACATGGGAAAACTTTCGATCGACGGGCATCAGTGAGCGACGGGTCAAGAAACAGTGGACGTTGAATAAACGTCCGCGGAGAACAACGTGGGCCAATGACCAGCTGTTTCCCGGGAGATAAAAGTACGTTCGGCCAAGAGATAACCGGCGATGAATTCATCCTGCCGAAGACGAGTGGGTGCCCTGCCGGAAATACAAAGCCGGAATCACGGGCGACACACGCGATGTGACGGCACTGCAATGGGTTGCTACAAAAATACTCTTTGCAGATTCTTAACCCTCTGTAACAGCGTTTCTCAATCATTTCTCAATCATCTTCATTCACATTCATTCCTTCATATCCATCTGTAATACTACAGTAACATAAATGTTTAAGATATATAATCTTTGCTATATTAATATATGTGTGGATAAAAACATGTATATTTTAGAATAATTTTTACATGAAAAAACTAAAATTAAAGGCATTTATTATGATCTTTACTATATTAGTATACGAATGGATAAAAATATGTATATTTTAGTATGATTTCCACATGAACGAATTAACATTAAAAGCATTTATTATGAAAGCTATTCAGACAAATAGTAATTTACAGTTAGTATTAAACTTTTATAAAATTAATAATCATGAGTCAAACAGTTTTTAGATGTGTCGGTTACGTCTCATAGATGGAGAACCTCTGCTCTACAAACCAAAATTTCTCTATATTCTAATTTATTCCTTCTAAAAGGTTATAATTCCGACATTCGTGCAATAAAGTGACTATCAAAAAGATTGCTTGTAGAGCAATCATAGTACAACTGTTGGCACGTAATGAATAGCAGAAAGTTTTTTTAAATTTTAATATCTTGTCATACTATAACGTGAATTTTATGCAACACGTTATAACAAAAAGAGGAAAAATAGATGTAATTAATAGTTACTCATGCGGAAGTTACTTCTTACAAGTTTGCACTACAAATTTTATCGATTTTAACAATAAAAATATGCTAAAAAGACTCATAAGAAAGCAACGAAATTGTTTCGACGAAAGAAACGTGAAGTAGTTTATGACAATAATTGAAAACATATATAGGTTAATAATTGTATTCTTCTTAATTTTATGGACATCAAGAGTGTAACTGATGAAATTAAGTTTAAAAATCCATATTAGGAAATGTAAAATTGCCGGACAATGACAAATATGGAAAACCTTGACAAGGTGATACACCTCTATGACTTCAAGTAAAATATCGGTATTATTTTTCAAAATATATATTATAGATCCGACGCCACGAAAGAGAAAATCAAGAACGATGTACAAAGTTTGCTGTACATATGATGTACAAACTGAAACGACAGGAAAATACATGAAAAGTGATGTACCCTTACCTCTACGACAATATTTTTTAAAGTAGCAAATCATGTAGGACTACTAATATTGAGAGTTGAGAATTTTTTTGTATCAAATAATCATTCAATCTGCTATTGAATATTAAGTATTTATAATTTTTTTTCAACATATTATTTATTGTAGGCAACGTATGATTACATTCTCACTAACAAAATTACACTTTGTGACACTCCGACGACAGTTATTTCTATAGCATTGTTTATATATAAAGTATTATATATATTGCAGGCAGATGATAACTACGGAGATTTGATCAAATCCATAAAGTAAATGATCAATTTAAGGAAGATGTTAAAATTACAACTCAGTGGGAATTATAGAGGATTGGCTACTTAGAAACGCTCTTCAAATAGCTACTACACATTTACCAAGACAGTTCCTCGGATTAACCTAAGAGTGCGTGAGAGTGCAGGAAAATTATTCTTATTTAGAGATCAGGAATTTAAGAGAGTGTTCCTGTAAACAATCGAAAATACATTGTAAAACAAAAAAACGTGCCTAAAAAAAAGGTAACATACTCTGCAACTTGAGATGCCACAAATCAACAACCTGTTTTAATAAAAATGAATGTACATTATTTTTTGTTAATTACATTCATTGAAAATGTTTAAAATGTCACTAAAAATATCCTTTTTGTTTAAAAATATCAGCCTAAGTACCTATTTCTTTTATTAATTAGTTTCGAATAAATAATTTATGTTTCAATGACTATTGTTGTATTACCTCTAAGGTAATGCATGGTTTACTAAATGAATACTTTTAATATCTCAACAATATTACTCCAATTTTTCATTAAAACAGTTAAGAGATTCGATCAAATCACTTACTTTTTTAAGGGAAATCACCACACAAAGCAGTCATTTTAACATCTTCCGTGAATTGATCATCTACTTTAGGGATTTCATTAAATCTGCGTTTTCATCATTTCCGTGCGACAAGTATAAAGTATATTTTTGTTAACTCTTATTTGTATTTTCTCATTTAGGTTTTAAGGCTTATTACGATTCAGCTTCAAACAGCTTCTTCAATTTATTTTGCCATCGGTTGTTAATGTCATTTGATTTAGGGCTTATTGTTTAAGGTAGACAAGAACCACCTAAGCTAAAGTATACATATTACATGGAAGAAATCAAATATTCTATTTGTATTGTGGTGTTCGCACGTAGAATCTCTATCCACTACATCTCTATGGCTCTAGAAAGGTTTTATTTTTATAGACTGTCGTGTATTATGCACTAAGCCCGATTTAGTTTGCGGTCACTTTTACCACACTTATTCAGCTTTATAGTTACATATTTTATCTTTGTTACTATATTTGTGAAGCATCGATGGTCAGTTTTTTTTTAATTTTTCAATTATTTTGTAAGATTTAAGAAATAAATATACTGATTTTATATCAAAATTCAACCTTTGAACTTTAAATGGTCATCATTTTATTAATTTTTACAAATATTGAAACACTTGATAGTCGGTATTTAACAAATTATCACAGTTAATACATTATCTTTGACTTATGTTACAGGTAAGCGTTGTTTTTACAGAATGGCACGGTACAGCTCGAGTAATAAAGGTTTCTTAGATATAACAGCGCTTATTTTAATACTTATTACACTTAAAATTAGTAATACGGTATCACCCAAACTCAGATTGGTCAACTCAGTCAGAAAACTGTTAGAGAAAATTGCAGACTTTTATGGCAATGCATTTTCTGAGATTTTTAATGACATTACTGTAGCATGTTCATCCTTAATCCTGTTTTCTTTTTTTTTTTTAGAAAACGTAACGTACCTAAATACGTTGAAAAGTGACCAGTAATTTAAAATTATTTTCATTTTAATAATTATTTATATAAAAAGTTACTTGTTAATTGAAAGCTTAAATAAAAAGTAAAAATAATGACATAAGTGTAAATAAATTATATATAATAAAAAATTGTTACGTATTGTTACAAATTGTATTATTATTTTTTGTGTAATGCTTACTATTTATCGTTTTTTTTCGTAACTATGATCAATATATTAAATGCAACAGATTTTGGAGCAATTTTTGTGAAAAGACAATACTTTCAAAAGCAAATCTGGACGATGTACTTTCTGTTGAATACAACATTTTGCGTCAAGAAAGTCACCTTTTTGGCAATAATATATTTATAAGTAAGTAATAGTGATATTAATTTCGCAACACTTTCATTACGTAAGAAACACATACAAACTGCAAGAGATGAGACACTGTCAAATATCATTTATTATCCATTTAAATCCAAGTAAAAAATAATAAATAAATTGTTTTTGATGTTATATTAATTATTTCTATTTGTATGAAAAATTTATATCGTTATTTGCTTGTAACATCTATTTAGAATAGAACGAATTACAACGATATTAAGCAGGAATAATACAGATATCGATATTTAAACGAAACATCGTAAAATAAGATATCGCGCTCTAATTACCAAGTAAATAACAATTGGTGACACGGTAACTACAAATTTCAAAATGCGCACTGTTCTCACATTTGCCATTACAATCATACGTTTAATTGTTATTTATTTTTTAAATTAAAATTTGTGAAACTTATTTGCAACTGGTTCCTGCCTGTATAATGATAAACCTTAATAGACTGTCCTGGTCCAATTACCTCAGTTTCCAATTTTTTTCACGTCTTTTTTTAAGATATGGCTTAATTTATTACCTTATATTCCAAATTTTCTATTTTTATTTATTCCTAAATTTTTATAAATCGTAATTATAGAGCGATGTACCAGTAGACAAAAATTATTCAGTTTCTCCTACGCAATGTTGTTCTGTCGGCTAAAATTTTAACACCAAAACCACATGGAGAAAATTGTGAAAAATAATTGCCCGTTAACACCATATTTATGAGTTATCTTAATAGATTATGGATATTGTACCGATAAGAGCTTAAACGGCCACAAGTAAAGAAAGTTGTAAAAACTTAAAGGCGAAAAAAAAGTGATTGTCGCATAAAGTAGCGAGATACTTCCCAAAAAAGATAGCGGATATGACACATATTGGAAGTACCAATTTGAATAACGATAGTTACGTGATGTACAAATATAAAACAAAATTATTATTATAAAAAAAAGTAAATTGTGCGTGGTAAACGAAATAGACGCCGATACAACCGGAAAAGGCATAAAAAGATCAGAGCAAGTTTGGCAAGTAAAGAAATGATGGCTTCTTTGTGCGGTAAGTTATTTAGTAAAGCAGCTTGACATTGAACTAGGAGAGAACTCGGACATGGAAGAACATGTTCGGAAAACGGTCGCATTAAACGATAACTCAAAAGTGGGAATAGAATAAATAAAAGAAATTTCGCTTATAATCGTGTTTTTATTTTGTAGATAAGATTCTTCGAATAACTTGATAATTTAATTAAAAATTAGTTTCACAAATATCTGACTATCAACTTGGTAAATGAAAAGTTCATACAGTACGAAGATTAAACAGTGAGAAAAAGAGTCAAAACGACAATAAGGCACAGAATCCAAGGACGGAAACAAAACACAGTAGAAACTCCCTATTTCCGCAAAAAAATCAGGACATTCAAAAAAGCAGTTACGTGTATCCGTATGAATGCAGGGTCACGTTGAAATGGAAACTAGTACATGGACTCTAGAGACTAGCTATCGCACATTACCAATAATAAAGTATTTTTCCGTATTAAATATAAAATACTAAAAAACAAGTAAATGCCACGAAAGTTAAAGCGTAAGAATAAGTTCAAACAGAATAAACATAAAAAACAAAATAACAATAAAAAACATATTTTATAAACCAAAATTATATAAAAATCTAATACAGATCAATAAAAAATCTTGTCGAAAACGGATGCAACGCACAATTTGAAAAAAGAGAATATAGTACATTAAAAAACAATATAGGTTTAGTAACCGCAAAATACCATGGAAATCTTTATATCTAATACGTGGGCAGGTAATAATATTAACATTTTATCCACCAAAAAGCTTTTTGATGTTAACACCTATCGACTGATATCCTATTAATCAACTTTTTGATTACCGATGTTAATCTACCAGGAAACCTTTACAATTATTTTTTAATTACGTGAAGAGTACTATTACATTTAACGCTTTATATAGATATCAGTTTACATGTTCTGTGTGCGCATAACATAAATATAATAATGACATTGTGAGAATGATAAATGGCAATAAAATAGAGCTTTATAATTAGGTGCATACACGCTTGTGCGATACCCAAAATCGAGTTGGTACTGCTCCAACTGATTCGATCGTTAGTGAATGATAATTTGAATCATGAACGGTTTATGATGTGTTATCCACACGTAAACACAATAGTAACTGCGTACATAATGGACACCCTAGGCAAGGTAATAGAGATTCAGATACAACAAGGTGACTGGTGGAGATAAAGATCAATCGAATATTAATAAGACTGCAGAATCAAGCAAAAATGCGAAATACGCATAAGAAGCATATGAAATACAAAATCCTTACGAGTATCAAACAAAAAAAAGGGAAAAAATATTAAACATAATACAAACGCTGCAAATGATATACGAAGATATATGTGATTACGAATAAATCTGAGATGATAGAGATGATAAAGAAGAAATTAAGTAAAAAACAGAAAATAATAAAGTTGAATTCCAGAAAGAAATGTACAAATTATAAGTTAAAGTAAAATCTCCATAAGGGTTACTCTGAAATTTCTTTCTAAGTAACACTTGTGCTGCTCCTACGCTTACGCCTCCTTTTAAAAGATTTCACGACTCGACTGTGCTTAACACGAATATATAACTTTTTTAGGTAAGCAGCTTATTAACATATTGGTGAAAATTTACCGATAAAAATTAGACCAAACAAGACATAATCACGACCATACTTACTTATTTGATACTTATTTTATAACGCAGTTTCTTTTATTTTTATATCGGACACATTACGAATAACGGATCATTAACCACAATAGAAATAATAATGATAAGAACATATTTTTAATATGTTATTAATAGTAATACTAATATATTACTTTGTTAAAGGCAATGCAGGCCCATGCTTTTATTTACGTTTTGAGCAGTGTTACTTCTTTCCTAACGGCGTAAAGCAAATTGTGTCTCTCTCGCAACGTGGCTTACGCATTCGACAAATCTCACCAATATGTTAAAACAAATTTCAAATTATAAAAAAAAGAAGTGGAACAATTTTTGAGAATAGTTTTTAAGCTAATTACTTAATGTCTTATTTGTTCACTTCGCATTTGATCTATCTCTTTTGTCCGAGTTCTCCTTTGTACGCTGGGCTTTTTATTCAACGGAATATAAAGACCTGGAAAACCGTGTCTTCTACTTCGTAAATGATAGAAATCGTATCCACGTTTTCGGATTCTTAAGGCCACTTGACTTTATGCTGCTCTATACTTGCCCCAATAAAACAGGAAAGAAAGAAAAATTAACGTGCAGTTGAAATAACCAGATGTATACTAATATAATCCAGATTGTTAAAGAGGAATGGTATCTACAACACATTAGATGCAAAGATAGACTATCATGCGTAAAAAATAATATTATGCTATATGAAATATGGAATTTAAAATGTACGATACAGCCAATAGTACGACATGTATTGTAATAAAACATTTGTCTCCATGCTAAAACAAGTAGCAGTTAAAATATTTGTAACTATTGTATGTAGCACTAATCTACAAATATACCAATAAGAGGTTTTTTTTTTTTTTTTTTTTTTTTTATTAATTTTTCGGCACCGACTGGAAAGGTGATTT
>JBCFXI010002745.1:0-17522 GCA_038496175.1 Ampulex compressa
ATATATATTTTTTTTATATTTTCTATTCTATTCTATTGTCTCTTTTCAGCCATTCATAGTTCTTTCCTTCCCTCTTACTTCTCCCCCTACACATCGACTTTGACTTCGCGACTGTTCATTCGCAGCCATTGAAGCGCAATGCAAAAAGCAAGATTCGATTCAATTTCAGGGTGGGAACGAGGCGCGACGTAATGTTATTTTAATTAAGCCATTATACTTTGACGGCGTGTACCTGAGAAGGTAATGGGAAATAGGTAGAAAATGCGGTTTATACAATAAGCAAAAGGCGAGGTTACAGCCAAGGTTTGCAATCTAACCTTTTCTCTCCGACGGAGAGATCCCAGGAGATATCGTGACACGTTTCTACACGGTCCGGGATGCGCGCGAGCAAAGATCAAAGCGAGTTATTTATCCAAGGTGTGATCTTTAATATTGTAGAGAGTCCCTTTTACGGAATCTCCGCGGCTTTCATCGCTAACAGGTTGCAACGCCTGTCGCTACATACGGCGGATAACCCTTTTACAAAGTAAACTTTAACATAATGGTGTGTACTTAAAGCGACATGCGCTTAATTACATGCAAATTTCATCGAGTGCCACGTTCCGTAGGGATACCCCCAGACATTCGGACTTTTTACTTCGGAGCTTCTCGGAGGAGGAGACCTTGGATTGGTAGTAGCGTGCTTCTATTTTCATCGCGAGAAAGTCATTTATAAGTATTACAATATAGTTGCCAATGTAATTTGCGCCTGTAATACGCTTTTGGTTTGCAATTCGCTTCCGATTTGCATATAATACGAATATGGAAGAATTTTAGGAACACTCGATTATTATACGTTTCCCTTCATATTCTAAGTTTTACTACAGAGCCAATTTTTAAAATGTAATCATTCAAGCTTGACCTATAGTCAATTGCTTCGTGGCTCACTTTATCCTTCTGAATCTCAAAAATTGTGTCGTGCGCAAAATTTTTCCACGAATATTACTCGTTCGTACGACGTTTCGATGTAGTACTAAAAACTTTTTCAAAAATCTACTATGCAATAAACCATGAAAAAATAAAGAATAATTCTCAATAGCTATATTGATCTTGCATAAAAAAATAAGCGATAGACTTCTACGAAGAACCGTCGAAAAATTGAGTGCCCGTCTCAGGAATATTTAGATCATCGACGAGAGATTCTTCTAGAAAGAATCGAGAGCCTAGGAACTTCTATCCCACACGACCAGCGGATTTTCCTATAATCGTCGATGGCAATGGAAGGTTGACCCCTCTATAACCGCGGTGCCCTTTAAATCCCTCCGCGCTGACCGTAATTTAATCCCATACCCCGTGTAATTTTATACCACGAAAGGACAGAGAGAAAAAAAAACCGGCTGCAAGTAACGAGACATCGCTCGCGGATCATAGGCTGGCCCTTTGGTTCGCGACGATCTGCGAGATCGGCAAGAAACAAGGGCCGATCTCCGACCAAACGCGTGAGAGTACCGTTGTCCCAAAGTCATCGTGATCATTATGGAGGATCAAGCGTCCCCTTTGGTATATAATAAATAATCGATAATAAATATATGGTAAATAATCGAAGGAGGGGAGAAAAAAGGCCGAAGGGCGAGGTTGCTCACAGAGTTCACTAGGTTCAATAAGTTCGCGGAACAAAAGCCAAAAAAAAAACAAATTTATAATTATAAAAACGACTTTAGAAGCTAAAGACTTCAAACCAAAGTCCAAAACCAGACTTTAAACTCCAAAGTTAAACTAAAAGTTAAACGCTTTAAACTGAAAAGACTTTAAATGTTAAAAGACGCTCCAAACGTTGCTGACCAATTCGTATTCGAATGCGTTCTCCCTTCCCCTCCTGCGCCACCTACTGTGCGCACAGCTTTTCGACGCCCAAGACTTCGTTGAAAGTATCGCAAGAAAATATTGAAATTTCTGTAGAATTTCATATGAAACATGGGATATTAAAGTGCAATTCTAGTTCCACTGTCGACGAATAGACGACCCACCGCGAACTTATTGAACGGCCCAGTAATTAGCATCGAAGACACACACAGCCTTTTGCGGCATCCGAGCCGCGGGAATTAAGCCCGATAGGCTGCCCCGCGCGTACGTCTTCGAGGATGAGACAGCCACGAAATGTAAATTAGCCTGGCCATTTGCATTTGGAGGTCATCGTTAGGCAGCTCGGAAATAACTTCTTGTTTAAGCGGCAGATATTCCCGCTTCTAGGAAGCGAGCGGATCCCCCCATTTGATGGACCGATAACGAGCAATTCGCGAGGACGAACGGACAGGCCACGGAGCTCGGTGGATTTGTAATCAGCGTCGATGGGCGTTCAAAATTCGGTTGGCTTAGCGCTTTGCGCTTGGAATGACGAGTGTACCGTCATAAAGGCTCGTTCGAGCATCTCGTAATTCTGTACTAGTGTGAAAAAGACCTAAGTATATAGCCGAGCTATGAAAGGATATGAAGTAAATATTTTGCGCATACGTCTTAAAATACGTCTGTGACATTAACGGTAAACCTACCAGCCACTTTCTGGACGTATTTATGTATACCGTGTATATCCTTAACGATAAACCTACCAATGCGGCCAAAATGGCCGGTTGATTGTTTCTTAAAAAAAAATTACTGTACTTTCTAAGAGAGCGTTTTTCAAGATTTTTCATCATCCCACCGTGGAGTGTGAATTATCCTATCGATATATCGATATCGCTTTTTAATAGCCTTTTTCTTTAGGCATATGCGTGGTTTATATAATTATGTGTAAAAAATTACTGGTAGGTTTAGTATCAAAGAACAAGATTATTAAAAAAACGATAGATGGATAGAATGATTCACACTTTGCGATAGAATCGTGGAAATTCTAAAAAAAAAACCCTCTCACGAAGTATAGCGCTTTTCAAAGCAACGACTAAAGAAACGAATAAAGATCCGCCTTCCTTGTAATTTTCATAAAAATGTAGGAATCATCTAAGTAACGCGTAACTAGGTTTAATATAACATCGAATCAAACAAGTACCAATAGTAACCAATAGTTGTCAAAGATTTCATTCTAAGTAAACCGACGGATAATCATGCATTTCCACGATGCATTGTATCTACAATTATAAGGTAGTTAGAAAGGAATAGGAAATTATTCCACGAGTGCAGAAGGTTAACTCTCCGACGCAAGCAAGCGTATTATGTCTCGATCAAAAAAATGCTATCCCTACCTCGGCTTTGGCGATTATACACCTTCCGTAATCCGAGATACAGTAGTAGGCGTTAGCTCTCGGATTGTTTCGAATCTCTTAGTTTACGAGCCATATCGTCTTCACTTATACCCATTACAACCTCAGTTACTTCCTTGCAATATTTCAAACTAAAGTCTTTCCTCAAAACCAAACCACCACTCGCGCGTCATTATTTGCCAATCGGAAAACGTACTCCACGATGTTTAATCATATCAACATCCCGACTTACTCAGATCTCTAATAATCTAAAAGATACAGCAAATTTGTAGTCCAGCCTAGGAAAATACGCGCAGTAGTCAGACTTGGTACAAGGAGCGCAATAAACAAGGTAAATATTGGTGTTGTATCTTCATAGATAACAAGCTCGAAGTTCGCGCTATCTATGCTTGTCTTCCCGCTATCATCTCTTCGTATACATCACTATCGATACCGAATTATCATTCATAATCAATGTACGGCTCGGATTTACAATAAGGCTCGCTCGAAGAGGAGGATTAAAGCAGAGAGCCGGCGTCGATCAGCGGGCAAAAATCTCATCCACGGCGATTTGGGCTTACATAAATTCTCTTACAACCGATCGAGCGCGCATGGCGAAATACTGGTATAACGTGGCCACGGCGCTCGATATCGTTACGCATACCGTGTGTCCTCGTTTGCATTTTGACTTCCACTTACCGAATATCCGAGAGTATGCCACATAATGGTCAGTAACTTTCTTAACTTTGCGCCGCTTTCGTGACGGCCTGGTCGCCGCGATTGACTCGGGCGCAATTATGGCCGGAGTATCGCCGAGGCTTCGAAGCTCGCGTGTACGAAAATTGTATTTAATACGGAGCAGCGCTGTGCTCGTGCCCCTGGAATAGCGGCCGGCCACGAAATGCGGACGAATTAATCGAAATTTGCATTCTCCGCCCGGTGGTAAGTAGCCTGGGAACAACTTCTATCCGGTTCAACCGCATCGCGAAGGGTATATATATATATATATATATAAAGAGAAAAAGAGAGTGAGAGAGAGTGTGTGTGCGTGTAAAGTGTGTGTTTTATTGATTGATCCATGCTTTATTAGCTTTCTCAGTTATTTTGGTTACATGTGTTCGCATTGCACCACTTACAATGAGCTCTTTCTACATATGTTTGAATATATCTAATCTTTCACAGCGTTTAACTTCGTCCAGCAATGCAATGTATGTCATTACTCCTGCGAAAAATAAACTTTTTTGCGCGCTTTTTGTTCTACGAAAGTCTACCGCAATGTTTCTAGCTTCTTTTGCTCGTCTGCCAGTCCTATGTTTCACTATACTAGGTATATTATTTAGTTGTTCGGTCATATTGTCAATATGACATTACAATAATATACGTATTATCATATGTCATATTTTCATCTTGAAAATGAGTATACACACGGTGTAGTATAGCTTCTGTGCTATGGTTGTAAACTGCTGGTCTGTGTATGAGTGTGAGCGCGAGAAAGAGAGAGAGAGAGAGAGAGAGAGAGAGAGAAAGAAGATAATTTCATAGTTCTCCAGGGACAGCATCGATTCAAAACCCCGCCAATCTCCTCACTGGGGAATGTGATTTCTGGGAAAAATGATTCACCTTAAATTCCACGCGTTTGAGGCGCGCCGATTTCCGGATCCCCCTCCTCCCTCCTGTACCTCCTTTATCGCAGTTAGGATGATCTGAAAAACCAGCTAAGCGACGACGCAATGGGCCCATAGGAGATCTTTCCAGTCCACGACTTTCCTAAGTCTCTCGTCTCAGGATGGCCTCCAGCAATCGATGCTCTCGCGTATCCAAGGCGCTGCTCGGCTCTAATACGTCTAGGCGCGTGCTCGACGTTTCTTTCCGCGACGTGAGCGAATTTCTTCGATAGGTATCCAACTGCAGCGAGTACTGTACCATTACGCACATCGCGAGGTACGGTTATTCCGTGTAATACGAAATAGAGAGCAGTGAAACGGAAGAGAATTAATCAGGTCTATATCGTTGCTGATGTCAAGATTATTTTCATTATACACTCAATCTTGATTTAACACGGATTAGGAAAAAGATATAATTCTCTTTTTACACGACTTATTTTGATTTAACGCGATTGAGCTAGATTGTAAGAAGGAAATTTTGCTTTACTTTTATTTCTATAACCGTGACATTGGAGATATTTTATTATACGAATTCTTTTTACACGTGTTCTTTTGGAAATGTATCTATCGTGTAATGACAGATTTACACTTTACATAGAATCATGGAAGATCTCGAAAAATGCTCCCTCACAAAGTACACCAATTTTTCTAAGGAACGATCGGTTATTTTGATCACTTTCGTGGGTTTAGTGTTCTGTATAGATAAGCATATCTGTTACGACAAAAAAAAAACATTAATCCACAGGTTTTATTACTTTACGACTCTTAGAGTCTAGTGTGGGATTATACTCGCTTTAAGATAACTAATACGTCAATTTTTTAATTCTTGGTATAGCATAAAGTAGCCAATAGGTTTATCGATGTTCGATGTATATACAAATTTCCTTCATCGACACTTCTGAATAATAATGCTACTGTGTCACTGTCAATCTGCATCGGCTAGCATTTATAAAATTCTAAACACCTCGAACTCTCTAGTTACTCGTTCAAAGTTTTATACGCCGTTTATCCATCGTCTATCTCGCATTGTAAATTACGATGCAAAATCTCGGTCTTAATTACAATACAAAACAAGGAAAAGCGGTTCACAGTAATGATAACCGTCGCTCAAGTCGCTCAAGTCAGAGGATGTGAGTGAGACGCGCCTAGAAGGTCCCATAAAATTGTTCCATAAAAATTGTAGCAGACCAGAGAATCCTCGTTTTAGCCTGCGCGAAGTGGCGTCAGAAAAGGAAAATGAATAGACGCACTCGACTTTATCCGGGTCGAAGTATCCGGCTTGTTTGTAAAGTTGTAAGAAGAAAACTTTTCCTTCCGCGTACATCAGCCACCGTTAGCCGACGATAAACCGTCCCTTGTCTGCGAGATTTTCCCCCAAGTTATGCGGAAGTATAATTCGTAAATGCACGGTGTTAAACCACGAGAAGGTATGCGTCAACACCAAAGAAATTCGAGAGAAATGATGGTCTCGTTTGATCGGAACGAGCTTATTTATCCGCTCGAATAAGATCTCTCTTTCTCACATTGTCGTACATCGGTGCGAGTATATTATCTTCAGATATCAAAGGAATTTGTTGATATGAAAATTAGTTGTTCAACCGTAAAGTGGTTTTTCATGATTTGCTTATGATCCTATCTTAGCATTATCATGTCAAATGCCGTTGGTTAATATTATATGACAGATAACGGCATTACTACTCGAAGAATTGAAAAGTTCCATGGATTCGTACGTGTTAAGTGATTGTTTGCCTTCCATAGTCTATTTCTAAGGTATACGTACATTTATATATCTATTAGGCTGTCTCAAAAATGTCTTCACGATATTTATACAAACACGAAGCCTAATGTGCCAAATATCGTAGCCTTTGTCTTCGATATCAAACAAAAAGTCTCGTGTATCTATTATTTCCTTACAAAAAAAAAGAAACTTTTGGAACCACCTAATATATATATATCTATATCCATACAAATATCAATATACAAATATCTATATATACAAATATTGCACGCACACAAATTCTACGGTTAATAACCCCAACCTCCAACGTCGAAAATAAATTACAAGTATCAAAGGACACAATGCACCGAAGTCGAAGCAAATAATCAAAGGCTAAACCAAGCCCAAAAAAAAAAAACTAAACGACCCGCATTGTACGCACCTACCCTTCCCCCCCCCCCGTAGGGGTGAAATTGCTTAACCAGGGTCGACACGGAGTAATATTCGAAGGAATGGGCCGAGTCGCTTTCCCCGTTCAACGTGTTAAATAGCGGTGCTTCGTTTAAATCACCATCGTCGCCGGGACAAAAGGCGCGATGGGAAAAACAAGAAAGCACTTCGCGCCTTTTTTCCCCCCCCCCCCTACAAACTACGAGCCCGCCAGAAGGAGCACATTGTTTTCTGGGCATAATTATCCGGCGGTTTTCCGGCAAGTGCGAAGAGGCATTCGCAAAAAAAAAAAAAAGAGAAAGAAGAAGAAGACAGAAGGAGAAGAAAAGATAGAGAGAAGAGAGAATGACAGACGGACAGGGAGGAGGAAGAGAGAGAGAAAGAGGAGAGAAAACAAAAAAAAAAGAGATCGAGGGTAGGGGGCGAGGAGAAAGGGGGGCACGTGTACGTCCCAAAGGGGCGAAATAATAGCGGCGTTAAGAGAGCGCTCTCTTTTGGAACAGGTAAGGACAAAGTCACGCACCTTCGTGCCGCGCTTTATACTGTAATTACTGACAGCGGGGTTTAGCTTCTCCGTTTTAAACACATCCGTTATTACGGCACAAGTGGCAATCCGGGGCGAAAGCTTCCGCGGTGTTAATGTCGCGGCGCTACTGCTGTGAACTGAACAACGCAATTATGGCCACGAGGCGCAAATGATATTTCGAAAGCCGGCGTGTCGAAGAGCCACGCTTCGGACAATCCTTAAGCGATTCTCCTTCTCTCAAATCTTTGCGATTCAGACCATTGTATCTCTTGTGTCGATCCGCTCGAGTCTCAGCTTTCGCTCGGGTTGTTCTTAAAAATTCACGATAGACGATCGACAGCTTTGTTCAGAGATGCGCTCTTGATGGAAGAAGGTAGGAAAAGCCTTCCAGCATTGATTTGATTTGTGTAAATAAATAGAATATGATGCATACTGATATAAATATGTATGTTATATTGAATGTACAAGTTTGATTCTGCCAGATGTTTTTTTTGGAAATTCGAGAGTTTATGGTAAGAAACTGGTTATGTATTTATAATTCAAATTATGCGGAAGCAAAGTTGTGCACCTAATCTAAATAAATATATAAATAAAATGGTTGTAAAGTATGAATAATGAAGTGCACGATTGTCGATCTGTACTCGATATAACAGTTTAGAGTTTTTAAATGTTTGCGTGGCTAGTGGATCACTTTGAGGACGCTCTTATTATCGGTAAAAAATTATAACGTAACGATTAATACCTTTAAAAATCAGTTTTTGCGTATAAACGAGTGTATCAACGCGGCTAACTCTCTGCACAGCCATTTAAACCTCTGAGCTCAGTGCGGACAGCGGCCTTTAAAATCGCACGGTCGACGAGTTAACAGGTGTGCGCGTATGAGCATAAACGAGATCCCAACGCGGTGTCTGACAATTTATAGTTGTGTTCTCTGTATCAGATCGATAGAAAAAAAAACCCAAAGTAATAAACACAGTTTCGTACGGCTTCAATTTAGCGACACGGTCTATCGTAGTTACAAGCTACGCGCTCTACAGATTTTACAATAACACAATGATCGGCATTAAATGAGCATACTAAGTATCAAAATAAAGTATACAAAATAAATATCACCGAAAAAGTAACACAATAATTATTGAAACGAAGTAAACTATAGTAAAATTTTACCTGATATGGTAAGATATAGTAAAACTCGAAGATTAGCATTTGTAAGAACGCTTACTGAAAACACGAAAAGTCTTACAAAATCAACCTCAATTCCTCAGTATAGCTCTGTTCCTAATCAATGGCCTACTTCTTTTTATTCCGTAAGACTGATTTCACGTAGATCATTTCATCCTCCAAAACTGATTTCACTGATTTCAATTACATCTCATTTGAATTCAACAAAGTAATAATACGAATACCACGTTCCACGTATCCCTCGGTCTAATTACTTTTCTCAAGAGAATAACCGAGAGCTAATAAAAGTTAATCGAGCATGTTCACAGCATCCCTTTCCAAAGTGAAAGCACCTACGAGAGAGCGAGGCGGGCAAGAAATTTCATCGACCGACGCTTTTCATGGGAAAGACAGATGGGCGCGGTATTGATTTCAGAGGCAGAAACGATCGATTGGTTTTTCACGAGGGTCCAGAATGGAATGTGGAACAGCTTGGGGTTCGTTATCGACCTTTGGGGCCAGCAAGGATCGATCCATTCCCCTTCAGCTTTTCAAACTCAAAATTCGCTCGCTGCTTTTCCGAACTGGCGAGGAGCGCTCGTCGAGGATCGGGAATTGGGTTCGTGGAATACCCCGTACTATGTTTTGTTATACGGGTGTATTCAGGGCCGCCCTCGTCGCGTGTCTCTGCGACGTCGTGCGTCCCTTGGATGCGACATTTTGTTAACAGCCGACGAGACAAATATAACGTATCTCCATCTAGAGTCTGTTACAAACTGCGCGTCCCTCGTCCCCTTTATTACGGTGCCAAGGACCAAGAAGTGTTACCAGAGCATCGTACACGATGCAGGATTACACATTGCACAGTAATTACGTTGATAAAACAGATCTATATTCGTGGTTTTCTCCATGCTTGTGTGTTTTTTAAAGTATGGAGGTCGACTTTATTTAGAACTTCTTATCATCAACGGGATTCTTCTGTGCAACTGTGTTTACCGTGTGCTTTATATACAGTGGGTCAGTGTCCTGTGATTAAATTGGTAGTTCGTAGTAAAAGGGACGAGGCGTGTAGGATGGTTACTAACGTGGCTCCTTAGCAGGAATAATCAGTCAAAAAAGCTTGCTTGGCTGAATGAAGCTGAGCAAGATTTGTTAAATGAGGAAGTCAGTCGGAAAGCAGTATAATTAAAGATGGCGAACTTCTCGCACGGTTCATGAAAAAGTGTGGTTACCAGTGCGGAAGAAAAGGATTTTGCGTGAGCTGTCTTTCGCAATTTGACAATCGATGAGCTTCCTCGAAGACGAGTCGATCGTCTCTCGATCATCCGCTTTTTCTGTTAACACATTTTACGTGTGCCATTTGGCACATTTTTCTCTCTTTGGAAAATAAACAGATTTTAAACAGTTGCTATTGCAAGTATTTTTATTTAATCCGAGTTAATTTATCGCCATTTGCGGTACTTGGATTTCCTACGCTCAGAGAATATTGTTATATATAGTCACGTCTACGATTCGATAAATCTACGCGCAAAATGTGTTAACAAAGTTCTGTAAATTCGGCTGTAAGATTTGCAAAGCACCAAAATGGCCGTGTTAGTCTAGGGACAGAATGTTGGCTTTGCCGAGAGCAAATATAATACACGTGTAATTCAGGCTATTTAAACACGTAAATTGGAAGCGCACTAATGATCCACAACTAATAGTGAATATTCGTGTCGAAAATTCGATATGTTAATATCGTGGCTCAGATCGCTTTCGATGAATTTCGAAGAACGAGTTTGATAAAGGAAAGAGTTGTTCGTATTTTTAACTCTCATGCTGTCAGTCGACGATTAAAAGCTTGAAACAATCGCTCGAAAATATCTACCGATAAATTAACAAATGTGTCGATAAATGCATCAGCAGAGCAATTTCATTGTTTTTCGTCTTTGCTGTACAATGTATCGCTTGAATTTTGCAAATTCTATGCTTATTTGTGTTATTCTTTGCCACACTTTCTATCGCACGAACCGAATAATAGATATGTACTTGTTTTGAGAAAAGTTTATCCTAATGAAATACAAAGGAACATTATTAAAGTGAAAATACGACAACATAAGAAATACAACAAATGTTGTAGATGCTTCAAAGTCATTAAAATTGTGTAAATCGTAAGCCTACGTAGAATAAGTTTCATTAATCAGTCAATTTCCAAATAATTTCCGATCTCTTATATCATTAGGATTAGAAATATTTTCTAACGGAAACCTCTGCATCCTCACGTCTCTCGGAATAGACGCTGCTGTGTCGTAGCATCTAACGTGACATTTATACGAAGGACATCGTATTACACTTAGCTACAGTACGCTATAATGCAATGACGCGGTGAAATCTGCTTAAAATCCCTTTGAGTAATTCAAACCGACGCTTAAACCGAGCAGAAAATTTCCCCAGGCGAGAATAACGATACTGTTTGGTACACCCTATCGCGCTATATTCGTTTCACGAAATAACGTACATCGCAGCTCTGAGGATGCTTCCAAAGCGAACGATTTCAAATAAAAGAAAGTTAGGACATACGATAAAGAGTGATCATGGTGAGCTGTATACTTTCTTGTAATCTGTATACTTTATAATAGTTTCTCCATTTGATCTCCTGAACTTAAAGTTCTGTCAACCAAATCGACATTCTTTTTGAAAAATCGAATAATTTTTGCCCCCGATTGTGCGGCCAAAATAATTAAAAGTGGTCTATATGTTGAATTAAATAAATTCAATAAATCGAATTAAAATGAGGAAAGTGACGGAGTTAAGGCGAAGAAGATCTATATAAGGAAAAAAGCGTAGAAAAAATTGGACCACCGTGTAACTAGATCGAGTCCTGGTTCAGTTACAGAATAGCCTGGTTTCTTTCTACGCCTTTTCCCCTATATCATTCTCCTCCATCGTAATTCCATTACTTCCCCAATATTAACTCAATTTATTTACCATCCCTTTTAATTATTTGGGTCATACAACCGTGGAGAAAAATTACTTCCTACGCGCGAATGTCGATTCGATCGTCAGAACTTTGATTCCAAGAGATCAGATAGAGACTCTACCATAAAAAGAGTATACAGATAAATATTCGCTATGACCACTCCCTATCACATGTCATTAGAAACCATCGAGCAAGCGAGGTTAGGAGTACGAGCTATTCAAAACAATATTATACAATATCATACAGCAATAAATTTAAAGTGCACGCTGAGAAATTCGCTTACGTCCAGAACGACGTCGCGATACTCAATCGAATTCCTTAAGCGTTAAACAAAAGCGATGATCGAAATACACGTATACCAATCCAAAACCAAACATCGTCGTCCTCGAAAATTACGCGACACGCACTTATGTTCGATAATCGAGCTTTTAAATTGATACCACTGTATAGCATCGATCGTGGTAAATAACAACGCAAAGTTCATTCTCGCTAATTCCGGCTCCGACAGACACAGTAATCTCAGGCCCACAACACGGACATCTGATAATCTAAAACGAGCAATTACCGTACTTCCATCCGTTTAATCGCGACACACGCGAATACTCCCCGCGCTGTGTACCTTCGAAGGCACAAAAGAGCGTGGTTACTCATTAATTCAAGCGTTGCATCCCAATATAGCCGCGATGCGCGTCAGTTCGAACCAACTTTGCCCTCGTTTCTGCGATTCAGCGGCGCAAACCGCGAGAGAGAGAGAGAGAGAGAGAGAGAGAGAGAGAGAGAGAGAGAGAGAAAGAGACAGATAGAGAGAGATAGAAAGAGAGGTTCGAAATCCCAGGAAAGCAGCAGCTCATCCCTTTCCAGCAAGTGTCCTTAAAGTAAACCGAGTACTCACCTCCGTTCTGCTTGTAGATATTGTCCGTGGTGTTCCTCTGCACCGCTGCGAAAGCGGGCGGCGCCAGGAAGAGGAGGAAGGCGATGGTCCAGGCGAGTCTTCGACAGAGCGCCGTGCACCAGGCGAAGCGATGTCTGCCGCGCGAGTTCCACCGAACGACGCTCGAAGCGCACCTGGAGGGAGCTTCGCCACGGCGCGGGCCCTCCTGAGTCCTCGAGAACCTCGCGAGCTTCATCCTGGGATCGCACCACCGGGACCAAGTCTGGGAGTCCAGGCTCCCCGAGGGGTCCTCCATGGATTCCTTCAAGCGATCGTGCACGCTGCACCCAGCATTCGAGTCTTCTTCAGCGCCGAAATGTGGGCTCAAGCGGTCGCAGGGTGTATCTCGATCCTCTGGAGCCTCGCACTTCTGTAGGTCAGGGTTTAAACGGTGCATATTTGAATCGTCCTCGAGGCCGCATCGATAGCTCGTGCTCCTCCGAGGATCGAAGCTCGCCTTAAGTCGCTCGTGGACAGAGCACCGCGCATCCCTGTCCTGCTGAGCGAGCTTCCGGGCCAGGCGTTCGCTGGGATCGTCCTGAGCGCTGCACCGAGATTCCACGTCCTCCTGGCCGTCGTAATCCGCGCACAGGCGCTCGCGCACGTCGCGAGGATCGCGCCCTTGGCCGTCAGCCTGTTTATTTACATCGTGGCTCGCGCTCAGGCGCTCCTGAGCATCCCCCAAACGAGCCAGCGCGTGGCCCTTCGCTTTTGGATGCTCGCTGACGCGACATCGCGCGCCCACGCGCTTCTGCTGCTCGCAGCTCTGACGGTCCGCGACCTCGCAGCCCGCGATTGCCTCCTTCTGAGTGCAGCGCCTCGAGTTGAGCCGCTCCTGAGGGTCCTGCTGCGACGTCACGCGGCCCTGAAGCGCATCAGCAGGGTCCAGGCACGAGGGAAAGTCGCGCTTCTGCGTTTCGCATCGTGTCGACGAACGTCCATCGCGATCCTCCGACAGGTGGTCCTGCATGTCGCGATCCTGAAGGGCGTGGAGTTTGCTTAAGCGCTCTTGAAGAGCGCAGCGTTTGTTCAGGACGCTGCAGCGACCGCTTCGATGCTCGTGCATATCGAGGAATCCTCTGGGACGCTCCTGGACGTCGAAGTATCCGCTTTGCTGGACGCTGCACCGGTCCTTCGAGCAATTCTGGAGGAGGCCGCGCCCGCTTGGACGCCCTTGGGGCTTCTTACTCGAGCATTCCTGGCCGTGCAGACGTTCCAGGAAGTAACGGCGCACGTGGAGGCGCCAGCAGACGTCGCAGCTGAGCGTCCGCTTGGAGGAAAGCGACGTGGTGCGATCGCCGAATCGCATCTCCTCGAGGCGACTCGATGGACAGTGGCAGTGGCAGGTGAGGATGTTGTCGGTGCTGCTGGTGTTGTCGAGGATGGAGCTCGTTGGGCACATCTCCGAAGGAACTGGGCGCTCCTCGGGTAACACGGCGCGTAGCCTGCGCGCGCAGCTCGAGGATTTCATCCTTTGGTGTCCTCGAGGTTCTTCGTTTCCTCGTTTCCTCCTCGAAGCTTCTATTGGGAGAACCTCCTTGGTTTCAGCGCGGCAGCTCGATCCTTTTTACGCATCTCCCTGGGAGGGTCCAAGAGCTCGTGTAACTCCTCGATACGCGTATTCGGAACACGTTTCGATCCTTGAGACTTCGAATTTGCACAGAGAGAGGCGAAGTGGCCTTTGATCCTCGAGACTTTGTGGAATTTCGCGAATCCGGTTCGAAGACCTTCGTCTGGAAGAATTAAGTCTCGAACTGCCTAGTTTGCCGCGGTGGGAGAGACTCTGGAGGTGAAGCTGGTGGGCTGAAGTTCACTCGATGATCCGGAGATGTGTTCTCGCAGCTGATGTTGGGCAGAGTAATGATTCGAATCTCGCGATTGGCTTTCTATTTGAATACTGATTCCTAGGATTTTAGAACGTTCGCTTTGCAACTTTCGAAGGAAAGATGATCGTTTTTGATAGTCTTCTATCCCCTTGGATATGAGATACTTCGATGACAATCCTCCGAATATCCAAGTTTCGAACTCGATCATAAAATATGAGAATAAAGTTTCGGCTTTTCAATGATATATTTAAGATACCTCTCCAAGCTACATCCGCAGAATTCAAATCTCCCCTTCACCCAAACCTCCCGTGCCTCGCGAGCGTACTCTTCCTCCAGAAACCAAGCGCTTCGGCAAAAACACCAAAATCCAGGCTCTCTCCTTCGCAAACAAAGACACCTCAGGCTTCAAAACCTCCGATCGATCTCAACAAACACCCGGCATCCAGCGATTCCTCACCTTCTTCCCTCTCTACATAATCCCCCGTACGATCCAAGTCTCCCTCCTCCTCTCTATCTCATCCACGCGCCAGTCCTCTCGATCTCGAAGTCAGCTGGCTCGACAGCGGGATACGAAGAAGCGAGGAAACTTCAGAAGATCCCCGCGTAGCTTCACCCAGAAGACTTCAGCACCGTATCCTCTCTCCCCCTCTCTCTCTCTCCGTGTTCCTCGCGCGAGGTGCTCCACGAGGAGGAGTACCAGTCCCCTCTCGACGTGGTCCGGGCAGCGTTTGTCAGCGCTGTCGCGCGGCTGGGCGCCTCGCGCTGCTCCGGGAGGGCACGCTGCTGTCAGGCGGTCGTGGTGGACCGACGACACCCGCGGGTCGTCGCACCGAACGACGCCATCGGACGGCCACGCGCGCGCAACTCTCGCTACCGTCGATCTCGAAGTCACGCTCGGGGTTGATCGTATTGGTGGCGCTGCTGCTGATGGTGGTGGTGGTGGTGGAGGTGGTGGTGCTGCTGCTGCTGATGCTCCTGGTGGTGGTGGTGGTGGTGGCAGCGACAGTGGAGGTGGTGCTCCTGGCGGAGGGAGCCGAGCAGGAAGGGTGAGCTGCCCGCGCGATTTCTTCGCCCTCCTCTTCCTCTTCCTCTTCTTCTTCTTCTTCTCCTTGCCCTCAAGGTCATGCCACGGCGCGTGGACGACGTCCCCGTGGCAACGACTTCCGGCGGCCCACGATACGACCTTGGAGCTCAGACCCTCGGTCGGTCCTTGGCGGGGCTGCCCCCCGCTGGACGCTGCGGCCGCTGGAAATCCTTCACGTCGCTCCCCGCTTCCACGGCGGCCGGGCTGATTATCATCCTGGAACGGAAAGAGAAGCGTTGCCAGTGGAGGATAACGCGTGCAGTCCCCTCCCCACCTCCCTCGAGCGCGGATGCTGGGCCAAAGGGCAGGGGTCGAGGGTGAAGTTAAGTTGCGCTGACATGTCCTTTAACCGCTTCCCCTCGAACTTTTGATATTTTAGCCGGCAGGAAGGGTTATTGTCGGGGCGCGGAGAGGCGCGCTCTTGCCCTTTGCCCGCGGAGGCGCGTTTATTTCCGGATGTTTTGGGGTTGATCAACTTTGTGGCGTGCGCCGGGAAAAAAGCAAAGTCGAGGGAAAGGTTGGGTGGGTTTATACTGGGCTGTTCGAGAAGTCCGCGGAGCGGAAATCGAAAATCGAATTTATAATGGTGAAAATGAGTTTGAAACTCAAAGGCTTTGAAGTAAAGTGTTTATGATTTTATACTGAAAGGACTTTGGAGGTTGAAAAACGCTCCGAATGTCGCTTGGACAGTCGTACTCGAATCGCGTTTTTGTTGCGCACTGCGCACGCAGCTTTTTGAGAACCAAAACTTTATTTCAATTATCGTAAAAAAATATGGAAATTTTGGTTGTTTTTTTTTATGAAACGTGAAATATTAAAACGACGAATTAAAATGAAAGTTAGTTATATTATTGGCGCTCCGCGAACTTATGGAACAAACTAATGTATATTTCCTTTTTCTTTTTTGTTTTTCAATTAATTTTCTGCACCAACCGCTAAAGTCATTTACCTTAGAATCTACTGCTTATGGTGGATTTCAAACGATCAGAGCTACGATATACATATCACATGGAAAAACCAGAGGTGATATATATATTTCTTATCTGTTCTCAGTGAATTTATGAAAATACACTATCTCTGAAAGGACCCTACGCTTGTTTTCGCCCCGTTTCAAGACGATAAAAAGTGATTCGCGGGGATAGCAAGTTCAAGCAAGGATTCAGTATCTTAAAGTGGCTCCTGGGGATTTTAAGTAAAATCTCGGAGATTTATCATTTTGAAATGCGAATACAAACACTGACTGTGAAACGCTTTTGCCCGATAAATGCTCCTGATAGGATTAATATTTGCTTTAAATCGCGGTGCAATAAAAACGTCAAATATCGTACGATAACATTAAAATCAAATTAAATAAATACTCGCGTACTGTGCCAGTATTTCACACCAGAAAGATCGGCCAAAACGCACAAATAAAAATACACTCGAAAAACTGGTAATATACGCCCATTAGGCTATTCACTGTGCAACATCGTCTTCTATATTCAACTACTATAAGACTTCATCGACATTTATTATACTCATACTTTTTCCCTATTCCTTATCGATCCCTCTATTCCCTATTCCTTATTGATTCCCAGAATTTCCTTCGCGTCAAACATACCTCAGCATAATCTTTGCATCTGAAATAATACCTGACGAGTCCAATCCTGGGGCCACGAGAGCGCGCTTTTCAAATCATAGATCACGTCTTATCCTATTTTCACGCTACGAAACACACTGCGGTGAGGAAGATACGGTAAATAGAAAACGATATACCGTGGAGGATATGATTAATGGAATTTTTGCGTCCCGATCGAACTTTCGCCCTTCGCCTCCACGAGGATGCTTCCAGACGAAACGAACGAGATACGGCGCGGGACTTTCTTGTTTGCTCAAAAGTTTCATCCCGTCTAATGCGCCGGATCTGACGGATATGCACGCGCGCGAAGAAGCAGATGGTATTTAACCGGAAAACTAGTCGACTCACCGATCGGGCAAACAGATATATATATA
>JBCFXI010002746.1:0-17500 GCA_038496175.1 Ampulex compressa
TATATATATATATATATATATTCTCGGGGTTTGCAGTGTTTTTAATAAAAAAGCTGAGAATATACATACAGATGGATCTCGATTAATAGGAATCCCAGAAATTGATTTTATTATTCAGATTCCCATTATGCGAATACCTGCAGTGGAGAAATTAGTTGTAATCGAAAGTAAATTTACGATAAAAATTTTAATATAGCATTTTATGTGCTCTTTGTTAAACTGTAATAACATAGCAATTTTTATTCTTTTTTTAAGTATAAATATTTTAACACAGATAATTTTATTTTTTTCTGCATCTTTTCACATCTTCCTATATGTGCTTTATTCAATTTTCATGTTTACGGTTCCATCCGTAGTTTCATGTTTACATTGGCATCTGTAATTGTATATCTCAGGACCTCTATAGTTAGAAATACATCTTCTCATTCATTAAGTGTGAACTTCTTGCTGTTATTGATTGTCTTATCATCGTCACATTCTTCACTTGCATATTGTTTATTAAGATGTGAACTATTATGATGAGACAATTCTTCTTCATATACATTAACAAAGTCCTCAACACTGTCATTTTATCTCCCGAATGTTACAATAATGCATTAAAAACCACTTGGCCTTATTCCATAATTCGCATTAAATCGAATATTGCATTATAAGAAGTTGCGCGCTCGTGTGTGTATTATTCGCTCTTTAACACTTATCATAGTGTACGGACCTTAAGTCCCCGGAGGCCCAAAAAATACATTTTCGAAAATAGTTCAATACATTTTTTTCCATAATTGATATTTTACGCATTTCTAGAGAGTCATATTTGGCGGTAAAAACATATTGTAGTTGTTCTCGACATTTCATTTTTATTTTTATGTAAAATTAAACATTTTATTTCTGAAATATAAAGAATGTTTACACTATTTTCTGTATAATTTATTATCCTTATTAAATATTCACTCATTTTTTACTTGGGTAGTAAATATTTTTACTAGTAATTGATTTTATGTCCGGGTCATCTGGGATCCAGGTCCATATTCGGAGTGTTAAGATACATATAAGTTATAACGCCTGAAACGCTACATATAAACGTTTCCCAAACTATAGAATGCCTAAAAAAATGTTTGAAATCAAACACAAGTAACATTTATTGTAAATTTTATTTGATACATAACCATATACAAAACATAAATGTCATTAGAACATTCTTTTAAACAAACTGTCGCTTGTAGAAGAATTACGCGTAAAACTATCTTTGGGACACTCTGCATAAAGGCATAATTACATAAAGATGTATATCAAGCATATTTGCCTACATACACACGCGCGCGTGATAAATTGACTGCGTATGTTACATGCGATTGCGCGCGTACATTACACGTGAATCCGACACGTGCACTAGGTAGTCGATGTATCACTATACGTGACTTCCTTCCGGAAGTCTATGAGTCGTTTACCTTCCTCCGTTCCTCAGAAAGCATTGATTTTACACTTAATTCCAAGATTAACTCGAGAAAACAATCCATTGGTTTTTCTTTCAGGAAAATAAACCCGGATCTTAAAAACTGAAAACTTAAAAAAGTCTAAAGTATATTTAAATATTTTCAAATGTTGAATTTGTAAGAAAAAGAGATTTATTCGTTTTCTTTCTATGAAAAGAAAAACCAAATTTCAAGGAAGAAAAAGTTTTTATGGTGTGAAATTTCCACTTGCTAACAACACTAGAGAAGTATAAAAAAAACAGGTTATCAATATGTTACACATCTTATAAAAATTTGAAATGTATAATCAGCGGAAAGTACAATTAAAGTCGTTAAAAAACTATGCTATACGAACAAATTCGATTTAGAATTGATATTTTATTATTTATACTATTTACAATATTATTATATATTGAATATTTTATTTATAAAATACTTAAAACTAAAAGTTAAACGCACAGACGTTCAAGAATTTATTATAATAACTAAATGCTCCAAAGGTTTTTACTTGCGTCCGTTCATGCTTTTGCTTCGCTATTTGTGCGATGTAATCGATTTTCTTGGGGAAATTTTAATTAACTGGAATCTCAGATAAAAATACAATAGTTACTATAATTCTATATTTGAGAGAAAATCCATGATCACGGACTTCTATTAATTAATTGTGGAACTGCTTATGTAAAAATTTATGTAGAATTTGAATCACTGTATATTTAAAGTAGGATTATAAACGTATAGAAGTAGAAAAAGATATTCTACATAAAGGATAATTCATTTCAAGATATCGTGAATGAAATGCGTAATTTCTCTCCTTGCACAACTTGCGAGCATGTCTCTAAACAAAGAGCTCGTTTGGTACAGCTGATCAACTACGGTGGAGTTTTGCCACCGACGACATTGTAATTTTTGTAGAAATTGCATGCAGACCCCCCCCCCCCCCCCACCAGCCACTTAACCATAAAGAAAGCACGGACTTCTTACACATTACTAGGCTGCTAAGTCCTTATGCATCAGGTACCCTCTTTTCTTGTGTTTAAACAAGTACATAAGTATCTCTTTCTGTGCATACGCTTTAGTGCGTGTTATCGATGTGCAATAATGAATTAACATGTGATCACAATTGTGGACCATAAATGATTGTCATGAGTCCGATTCATAGTACCAATTTCTGAAACATTAATTACATTCTACTATTTTATATTTATATTTTGAACTTTGGTTGTTTATTTGTTGTTTATTATAGAAAGGAAAAACAAATTGCTATACTATTTAAAAGTTCTCAATTTAAGTGCATTTTACTCTGACAGGAGTGGTACCGTGTCAAACAAATAAGCTTATGGCTAGCTCATATGTAATCGCAACACATTTTTTCACGATCCAATCATTTATCCCCTCCATTTCGGCTCACTTTACGAGCATCTCCGAACATCACTTCGGCCTTTTCCGCGAGCATCTTCCTCTATGACCTTGTCCTGTATTTTACTGATCTTAGGCGGTGAGGGATTAAAGCAGCGAATACTATACTATATAGTATAGTAATAATGATAACTTCATGTATACAAATGAACAAAGCTTTACCTTACTTTTATAAAACAAATTTATATAGTATGCAAAATATTTTATATATAAATACTTGTGTAAAATAAGATCGCCGTTTACGGTACAATCGATTGTGATAAACAAAAAATTCATAAAAGAGTTAAAGTGTGATTAGAAAAAAAAGAATCAAAATCTGCAGAAAAAAAGAATTTGGGGAACTCGTAGATAAAACGTGGTGAGTAAGATATTAGATCCTACACACTCATTATTATGAGATCGAAATCATACTAGTGGGACAGAGACAGAACTAAAGGAATAGGAGACTGACGAGGGGTAGAAAGATAAAAAAAACAGGGTGTATTGAGCGATAAAGAGACGTGGAAGTGGAGAAAAATGGAATTGAAATAAGAACGTGGTAAGTGGACAGTTTAACAGAGCAACACGAAAGAATTCAGAGAAAAAGGGGGGAGAGTAAAACAGAAAAATAGAGGGAATGAAAAGAGAATTTAACGATCGAAAGAAAATGAATGACAAGAAATGAGATAAGAGAAATTAAAAAGAGGTTAGGATCGCTAAAGACAAAGGAACAAAAGAGATGAAAAAAGAATTTTTAAAAAAGCGAGCAGAAGAGATTGTTGGAAATAAGAAAGAAAGTGAAGAAAAGAAAAATAAAAAACTGAAATATAAGGAGAAGAAAGAAGGAATGTAGTGGAGAACGGTTTACTAGTGATGAAATAGAAATTGTGGAGGAGAGAGTGGGAGCTATGAAAGCAAAGGAGGAGGAGAAGAAGTTGTCGAGCAGAGTAAAATGAGTGGAGGTGAATCCGACATAGAAAGAAAGGAGGACAAGGTAGAAGTTAGTCATGAGCCGGAAATCCGGCTCGTAGACAGAATTTTGTTTTGTTAGGCGTTCAAGTCGTTTGTTTATTACTTTCGTAAATTGAAATCGGTAATGAATGTTCGTATCTATATTATTATTCCATTAATGTATCGAAAGTAGCCAGAAATAGGTTACCTTAACATATCTAGATATATATTGTATTTTTATTTCATCGTTTTTTATATTTTGGATGCAATCCAGGTAATCTCCCCCCCCCCCCCCAGCTATGGCTCTGACGGAAACGATAAAAGTACAGGATACATGGTCGGGATTCAAACATTAGGTAGAAGTGATCATTAATTGGACCATTTATTTCGAAAGTGGTGTAAGTCCATTTTCTCTTGTTTCGAGAAAACCAAAGATTAGCATATTTGTCGATTAAAAAATATCGGTTAATATTACCGAGTGTGGCAATGTTTCTACTTGTATATTGTACAAATGTAAAAAACGATAGCCACCGATCTTATCATCTGTTTAGCGAAATGGACTTACACCACTTTCATGATCAATGGCTGCGGAATTTCTTTTATCGGCCAATATTAAATTGAATAAGGAGTTGGTATTTTTTAAGGTATTAAATACTAACTGGTTATAAACAAAAAGTTTACGCTAAATTAATCATAAATCACGTGATATCTCATTATTTTTAAAAATGAACTTACACCACTTTCAAAATAAACAGTCCAATTAATCTTCTTTAATGAATTTTATTGAAACTATTTAGTCAGTGCAAAAAAGCGCAAATAATGTATAACATTTTAGTGACGTGCCGATTTCTATGCAAAGTCTTTATCAACCTACAAATAAGAGATAATAAAAAATGCCTGTTGGTGATTTAGACCCGTTACATTCAGTAAAATAATTAAGTATCTTGGATGCTGACCCCATATTTGAGTGTGCGCGCATATATACACTAAGAGACTGTACTAATATGGTCTGGTAAAGGAGGGTGTATACATATAGCCCGTTGTGGATTTTAATGTTATATATATTTATATATTACAATGGTAGTATAATAAAAGGATATTACGCATTGGCATCATGTATTCCAATTAGAATTTATATAATAGTGATTATATTGAACATTTTAGGATTTTTGGCATCTCTTCTCGATTCAGAACCTGTATTAACATGTCGGGAAACGTTCTAATAATGCTTGTTCTCGCAACTGAATCAATTTTTATCATTCTTGCACCATCGCCGCAGATTTTTAATTCGGTTTAGCCTTGATCCACAATGTGCCAATGGGAATTCTTTAACTGAGAATTGATACACTCTGCAACTGAGTTTGTTGTAACTGCTAAACCGCGTTGCGGAATTTCTCGAGACACGCATCACACATTTCTCTGTAAAACACTAGAATCTGTGAGTGATCCAAAACGTTGTGAAATCATTCAGTACTCAAATTTATGCACCAATTGTCTAAGAGCAAATCATATTGTACGAAATTGTACTGCTAGCCAATGTAGCCCTGTCGAAAATGTAACGCTAAGCATGATACAATTGTTCATGAAAATCCTCGGCCTTTTACAAACGAAATCAACGTGACTAATTCATCTGCGAACTCATACTCCGGATTACAACCACGATCGTGAATGTTAGATCATAAAGGAATTGCGCATCCTTGCAGGGTATTACTCGATGTAGGTTTTCAGTCCCAATTTTATTAGCATGGCCGCGAAACAGTCTTGCAGCCGTTCACGGCAGCGTATACACAAGAAATCAATAATTTCTTCTATGGCCTTTCAAGAAGGGCAAGGAGAACTTGGAAGATGACCGTGACGTTGTCAGGCAGCAGAGAACAATTGGATCAGGTTTATAGACTCTATGATCGACACGCGCGCTATTTATAAACTATGCAGAAATACTTGATTATGGTTGTTACAATACAAGTTGAGTTATTTGATTGTATTATTCACAGCAACGTGCAAACACAACATTACATAATAAAATATAAATTATTGCTAGTTAAGGAAGGTGGGAAAAGAATGAATCATTATCTAAAATTGAAAAAATGTCCTTTAAAAAGAAACTTGTGTATTATAGTTATTACGTGCAACGATTTCATAACATTAATTATTTGACCGATTGTTCCAACGTAAAATAAATTATGGTTATGTCTAGAACCGCATCCTAGCTCTGAAAAAAACCATTGCACAACTCTGAAAAAGTGCATTACAGTTTTGAGAAGAAGCCATTAATGATTAGAACATTTTTTCAATTTTAAAATTTAATTCTTTTCCCGCCTTCTTGAACAAGCTATAAGTTACATTACGTTCTATAACATTATGTGTTGCACGTTCAATGATACAAATAAATACGTCAATGTGTATTGTAATAACCGTAATCATACATTTCTGCGCAGGTTGTAAATACCGCGCGTGTCGATCATAGTCTGTAAATCTAGACCAATGGGCCCCTGCCGTCTGACACCGCCACAGTCATATTCCAAGTTTCACTTTTTCTATCTGTGGGATCACGGAAAAAATTATAGGTTTCTTGCGTACCACCGGTGTCACACGCTCGAGTGCCCTATCGGGCAGCGCGTACCAACGGCTGCTGACTCTGAAATCTTCTATCAGCCGACGTGCACCACCGATGGCTCACGCTTGAATATTCCATCAGGCGGCGCGTAACAGCAAACACGTAGTTTGTTTAGCAACTAGAAAATATTTCCACATAGTTGAACATTTATATACTGGAAATTTAATGTATATTAATTGGAAAATAGTAGAATTTATTTTATTTCATTTGAATATTATAAACATAACTTGTGAAATGAAAATTCTATAGTAAAAATATAACAATTTAATATTATAAGCTAAACTTAATTGTTTATGTACTTCTATACAATCTTTGACAATATTTCAAACTGTGCTGCCGGCTCTCACAACGATTGCAATACGTCAATACTCTTTTAGTTTTCTTCGCGGCATGGTTTCTAGTTTTTTTTTTACATAACCATTTATAACATTCTTTATGTTCTTTTCTTATCTTGCTTGCAAATTCTTTATATGATTGAAGAAAATGTGTTTCTTTTTTGAAAGTATTTGCTTTTAAGTAGCCATTTCTTTAACATGGTGATTATTGGTCAAAAGGGTGATGAATAATTTTTTCTCTAAATATTAATATGTTTATTATCTTATCTTTGATGTGTACACCACGCATTTATAAGGCAAGTTCCGCATATCAAATGAATAATGATTTTTTATACCATTTCAAAGTTTTTCATATAATACGTCGTTTTTTGAGCGGATAAATCAATACTCTTTTTTGCATTGTTATAAAAACAAAAACAGCATCAGGTTTTAATTTATCACTTTTTCCTTGAATAATTGTGCAAAAATTTTTCTAGGAATTAGTTACCGTATAAACTGATTTTTTGTCAGTCTATTTAAAAAACTTAACTCTACTACGATTTTCAAAATTCACCCCGTCTTTGTTTTTTTTTTACGCGTGTGGCGGTAGAAACATTTTGTTTATTTTCACAGCATCACAAATAAATGATTTTTTTTTTTTGCCAAAGTTCATTCGTCAAAGGGACATTCATATACTAACTATCTATAAATAATATGCGGCCCTCAAATAATAATCTACTTATTAATTTCATTACGAATCACGTGAATGTCTTTTCTTAGTTGTTGCGTTTTTCCCGACATAAATTTCAATATTACAGATGTAACCTTCAGAAAAGCATGGTTTATATATTTTTATATCATACTTATGCTGCTTCCCTGGAATACATTGGCGAAAACCAAGACGATTTAACAGCATTTTTTAAGGTATCAACAATTCCTTGTATAATATTTGGAATTTTGGTATTGTCGAAAAATGTAAAAAATTATATAAGCTTATGCTTACATAAATAAACAAGGATCAACATGTCAGTTAGCGGCATTTACGAAATGGATAAAACTATGAAATTTATTACCAACATGATAATCAAAATGCGCATACAAATTTCTTACTGAATCTCAATTGTCTTGTATCAAATTTACTGACTCAGACTCTTCCATCGTGATATACAGATTGTTGAAATATGGAAATACCTAATAACATTAAACTCGCAGATCCCAAATATTATAAGCTGAGATCCGGTCGGCGCGATATTAGGGCAAACAGGTTAGCCATAAACTCATGAGTAGAGGGAAATTATTATTTGCAAATGATACTTTAACTTTAACCCTCATAAATCAAACTAGGCTAAATCATGACGGCAGGTCTAAGAAACAATCAAAATGCTTGTATAATTTCTTGTAACATCTCAAAACACGTGACAAATCAGTTCTTGGTTAAGCTTTAAGAGCTAGAAAAAGCGTCATCCAACACGATTCATCCTAGCAAAAGGTACGCGTGTGCGGAACATTATGAAACACAAAAGAAACACAATAATCGGACGGGCAGGTATATTATGTGTTCCCCATTGAAGAAAAATTGGTGGTAACCTTCAAACTCATACACGACTGACTTAAAACGGTCCCGTTCTTTTCAGTGCACTCTTACAAGAATTTCCAACAAAAGAGAATTAAGCCACCTGGTGCAAAAGCACAAACTACATATTTAGAAACAGCGCTCGATTCTCATGCTTCACCATGCAATATCCGGAAAAACACTATCATATTATTGAGAATATGTAGGCAGTGGTGATAAAAACTTAACGTAGTTTTCGAAATAAAATAAGTACAAATTCTTTGACGGTATCTGAAACTCAACTGATTGATCGCAATGTCCTTGCTATACATTTTCTCACACACGCGCGCGCGCGCACGCACGCCGCACGCATTTTTGATACATTTGAGACCTTAGGTCATTCGATATTCCTATGTGCTTTGTATACATACAATCGCGGACTAAGCGTCCGTTCGCCTCTTAGGCTGCTGTCATCGCAATGTAATTCTTAAGATTATTTCTAGTCTACATATTACCACGCAATATATAACGACACTCAATACTCTCAATCCATGCAACAAATTCATTCAGGAGTCTAAGCCACTCTTTCTATTCTCTGCGAACGATATTGAGTGATATGCGCAAGATGTTCGACCAAAGCCATACGACAAAGATTGCATCACGAGTCAACACACGAATCCAATAGTTCTTAGCATCATAAGAAATTTATTAGAATATTGCCATATTTGAGTCGTTTATTTTGAAAGTGGCCTAAATTCATTTGTCAATTATTTTTTACTAACGGTAATAACGTGTAAAACATTAAATTAGTTGCCATAAAGAACATTTTGTAGTTAAGTATATTCGAAAGAAACGATAATTTTAGATAAATAAATTCCAAAATATTGTGTTGGCATCACTTTATTAAAATATAAGACGGAATTAGAGCAGCGAAATACAAGAATACGATAGACTTATTACGACGTATACTCCCAAAGCAACAAGACTTCTTGAAATTCCTCTCGCATACATAAAATATAGATGAGCACTAAATTGTTACGTATTTTATATAATTAGATTTCCTGAATTTTATAAATTGTGTTTTTAAAGTGTAGTAAGAAAACAAAGAAACTGCGTATTGTTTTTTCAATTTGAAGTATTTTAAATTATGTCGAATGAACTTCGGCTCTTTCAAAATTTACAACAAACGTAGTTGTTTATTTTGAAAGTGGTCTAACTCCATTTGTGGCAAGAAGACATATATTATCTATTTAATAATTGCCATTATCTTAACAGGAATTGTAAATATAACTCTCCTAGATACAGGAGACATACAGGTATAGATATCTTATACAACATTTTTAATTTCATCGAAACGCAAACTCTTAGATATCTGGATTTGAATATAAATGGGCTTAGGCCACTTTCAAAATATACGGCTCATTTATTCGCCTTTCCACTATGACAGTAGATATATTGTAGAAGTAGCAAGCCACCTTTCCACCAAAGCATTTCGTCCGACGACTGCGACTCATATATACTCTGATAATGTAACAAATTTTGTTCATGCTACTCGCATGCTTATCGAAATAATCAAGGCGATATACGCGCTATCATATCAACGTCTTGTGATGCAATATTTAACGGATGATGTTATTACGTGGCATTTTATCCCATCTGAATCTTGACACTTTGGTTATCTGGTGGATTGGGAAGTTTGGTCGGAAATGGGGAAAAAATCTTTTAAATACTATATCCTTATAGTACTACGAGATACGCTGGTTACTTACGAGGGCTTATTAACTTACGCAATTGGCGTCGGAGCTATCCTCAACCCTTGACCATTGACTCGGCTATCAGCTGATCCAAACCACCTGAACTCTCTCACTCCTACACATTTCTTAATCGGTACATTGCTATCAAAATATAAGCATAAGGGAGCGCAATCTGTTAGATGTAAAGCCATCCTATTTGTCGATGTGGCAATACGCCTAAAAAATGTCGGAACATTTCTGATGTGGCCACGCCACAAGGAGTATACCTCCAAGAATTGACAGTACGAAAAAAATGACACATTGGCAATATTAGCGAAATCGACTTTGGAACAATGGCAAACCATACAGACGACAACATCTCATCGTTTCAATGGATACTCGATCGAATCATCAAACCCTATCTAGAAAACAATGGCATCATTAAGATAGCGATTATCAAAACCGCTACTGGGATTTATAAACGCAGCATCAAAATCTCCGCAAATCGTTGATGCGTGCAATAGTAGTATTAAAGTAATTCGACATTTGAGCTTAATACAATTTTTACTGTTTCCTGTATATTACGTCCCGCGCAAGTGGAACAAACTGAACCTCCTAAACGGTTGAGAACAGAAGAAGTTATGAGTGAAAGTTAAATGGTATCGGATAGTACATAATATGTAACAGAATTAATCATTAGGAAGTTATCGAAGCTAAAATTTCTCTAAATTAGTTTGGTCTCCATTAAAAATAATTTCGGTTTCCATCGAAAAAAAAGGGCGGTTGCATTTTTCTGGCGCGCAGCTGTACAAAAGTACATAAAGTTAGTCACATATCAGGTATACCGGTATGAAGTGAGCGTTAAGATACAAATGTGTCGATGGGGAACATTTGTTGTGAACGAGTCTTGATTTTTTTTTTTGTTTGGTTGGTATAACATCTGTCAAACATATTTAATATACATTAAATCATTGAACAAACAACATCATATTTTTTCATCGTGTTAAAAACGTCGAATTTTTTACCAGAAAGTGATGATTTGCGGAAAGCATTAATTTTTTGTTCTCATTTGAAGAAAAGGGCTGCAGAGTCGCATCGAATGCTTGTCGAGGCATACGGTGATCATGCTCTATCAGAAGCAACCAGACAAATCAGAAAGGTGTAGTGTATCACGAGCTTCTAAAACCTGGTGAAACTCTTAATACTAATCGCTACAGGACAACAAATGATCAATTTGAACCGTGCATCGATCGAAAAACGACCAGAATGGGCCAGAAGACACGGCAAAGTAATTTTGTTACACGGCAATGCACCTGCACACGAAGCAAAACCGGTTCAGGATACAATCAAAGCACTTAGCTGGGAGCTGCTACCCCTTCCGACTACTATTTGTTTTCATTGATGGGACACGCATTGGCTGAACAGTACTATATAGATTCCTACGAAGAAGTCGAAAATTAGGTGGCCGATTGGTTTGCTTCAAAAGATGAACATTTCTATTGGTGTGATATCCACAAATTGCCAGAAAGGTGGTCAAAATGTATAGAGAGCAATGGTCGATACTTCGAATAAAATTTTTTTACTTTCTCATTCAAAATTGGTGTTTTATTTTCACAAATAGAACGCTCACTTCATACCGGTACACCTAATAGTATACATCATCTGATGCCATTTTAACTTTTACTTATATAACCTTCTTTTATTCTCAACTGTTTAGGAAGTACAGTCTGTTTAAATTGCATGAGACACCCTGTACAGTATGTTAACACGTAAGACTATCTTTAATTGATTATATTTCGTTAGCATATCATATGTTAATGTTAGACATGAGGCAAAATAATTAATTCCCCAATTATTTGTTGAACAATCAAGTATATTATATGGTATATTACTGCAATGGACATTAACGACATTCTCAGCAAGTAGTCACGAGATGTTTTATCATTCCGTAGTAAAACTGGATCAAAGGCAGCGAGCAGATCAAATAACCATAATACATCTAGTAGGCGTATACTTTCTCAAGTAAAAACTAATTAAAACGCGGAAAAACTCTCAATAAGACATTTCTGCTTATGCTTGCAGCAACGTCGCAGCAAACTAACATATTAATGCCAGTTAAATAGTTGATATTCTTTCAACTGTGAAAAGGTGAAACTAGAAATAGCCAATACTCGTTTTAAATCTTAGAAATTCTATTACACTAGACAATCTATTTATACCCATCTCTTGTTACTCAGTTGATACATAAACACACGTTGTTTTGTTATATCGTAAGTGTTCAATTTTTTATCCTTGAATCCGCATCTTGTGACACCACCTTACAAGTTAGCGTCCATAAGTCTCATGTGGTGAGTTGATATAACTTTAGAAACGCCACTATATCTGAGAGCAGGAGACACTGACAAAACAGACTACTCAACATTGCTATTCAGCGACATTTATGCGACGGACAATACATCAGACTAAGGGTTGATCGCAGACACGCGCGCGCATACGCGTGCCAGAGAGAAAGAGAGAGAGATACTTACTTTTCTCTCACCGTCGACACATTGCATAATAAGGAATAGATTCGAACAATCTGTCGGTGGAAGTAGTGTTGAAGACAGAAGTGAAAGGGGACAACGATGCAAGCATAGAAGGGGACAACGAATTGTGCGCAGGATTCTAAAAAAAAAACTGGAGGAAATAAGGATAGAGGAAGAGAGATGGAAGCAGTGAGAAAGTGGAATATGAGAGGAGTAGAAGGTGCGTGTGAAAGAAAGAACAAAGAGATGAGGAGGCCGATAAGAAAATTCTCTAGGAAATAGGAAGAGTATGAAAGAAAGAAGGTGAAGTACAAGGTCTGCGCGAAGAAAAACAAAGAGAAGATGAAGAGATAGACCCTGCGTAGTAGAGGGGAGAGGAAAGAGTGGATTGGGAAGAAAGTAAGAAATATGAAAGGATCGGAAAGGGGAAGACGACGAAGAATGAATGTGAGAAGAAACAGAAATCTAGGAAGAAAGAGAAAAAAGGAGGGAGAGTTACAGTAAACTGAAGATTAGAACGTGATGTAGCGGTATTTTTGAGGATAATTCACATCAGCGTATTTTGGAAACTAGAATCTAATAATATGAAAAAATGACTAAGAAAAATCATGTAGGATGTCCCATTTCACTTGAATATTTAAATTATTATCCATTGGTATGGAAGGTAATAAAGAATGTGTAAAAGAGGTTCTTACGATGTTGGGGCGTGTAGTTGACGAAAAAAGAAGAAATGCCTTTTAGAAACACTTTAGACATTATTACGAAAAATAAAGTAGGTTTTGGAACAATTAACGATTTCTCGCTGAATGGCAATTACTTAATTCATGAATGAAAATAAGATCCGATAGCCAATTAGCTAGAGCGTATGGTTTACTTCAAATCCACAAACCAGGAGCACCACTACAAACAATCGTTAGTTCGATGGATTCTCCATGTGACAAACTTGTCGATTTCCTGCAGCGCGCAATTTTGAAATAATATCCCTAAAATTGATAGCCACACCAAAAATAGTTTTGAATTTGTAAAAACAGTGATGAACACATTGATCCCCGCATCACATGGTTCACTTTCATAAAATTTGGTTTCACTTTTTACTAATATTTCCTCTAACTTGGCAATAGAAAGCTAGCAAACATAAAAAACCGATGAAAACACATTAGACAACATACAAGTATTTCAAGCTGCAAATTTATCATCTGCATTAGATTAATACTCAACTCCACGTACTTCAAGTTTAATAATCAAATATGTAGACAAAAATTTGGCTCTTGGACGGACTCCCCTTTATCTCCAATTTTGGTTGACACGATGATACAGGATTTAGAAATGTAAGCATTTATTCGTTTAAATTTCACTCCTACATTTTATCAGTGGTACGTAAACAACATCACCACTTGCGTTCTTAATCCTTTCATGCAGTCACTTTTAGATGTTTTCAATTCCATTCATAATAAAATCAAATTCGTAATTGAGATCAAAACACGCAAATTAGTTTTCTGGATACATTACTCATAAATGATGAAACAAACTTATTTTTAATTGGTATAGAAAATCAGCATGCTCCGACCGCAGTTTGAATTATCTCTCATATCACTCTAAAGAACATAAAAGAGGTATTGTACTCAACCTGGTTGACCGAGCAATCCTAAACGGTGGGCCATTTAAAAGTTTGTTTTTAAACAACATGAGTCTACATCAAATTTAAAACTAATTATTAAAATTAAAATTATTAATTAAAATTAAAATAAAATGAGTCAACATCAATATTTAAAACAAAATGTTTTTTATCGTGAAGGTTGGAGTCTCCGATTTAAGAGTGAAAAACAATTTCGTTCACGTGGCTCCCTCTGCTGGCCTTACAGTAAGCCATCCTGCGAGTCCAGTTTTCAAGCACTTTTTCGATGATTTTGCCGCCTATCTCGCTAATAACAGTCGCCATGTTATGTTTTAAAGCTGGAATTGTCTCTGGATTATCCGCATAACATCGATCCTTAATGGCGCCCCACAGAAAAAAGTCTAACGGCGTCAAATCGCAGCTCCGCGCAGGCTAATTGACATCTCAAAACGGCTGATTATTCGGTTGTCAAATTTTTTTTTCGCAGCGAACTGATATCGAAGCGAATGGTCATTTGCTCTCAACTCCTGAGTTATCTGGACCTTGTAGGCAAATAATCCGAGGTCATAATGGCCAGTTGTTGCGATCGGCGTCGAGTTGAGGTCGATGGATTCTGTCTCATACTACGGGCCACAGCCTCAATATTCTCGGGAGTGCGCACTGCCCGAGCTCGGAGACCACTTCTGTTATTCTATAGCAAGTCTGTCTCACGAACTTTCTTCACCAATTTCATTGCAGCGCTTCCGCTTGGCGCTTTTCACGACACATATTTCTTTTCAAAATTCGCACGGTTTCGACTACACAATACTGTCTTTGAAAATAAGTTTTTAATATTTCGAAACGCTCCTCAAGCGAAAACATGATTGTTTCGTGCTGCGGAATATAAGACTGATCAGCTGTTCAAATTTCAAGTAAATCGGTCACATCAGTGTTGCCATATCCTATAATTTAAAAACAAACTAGTAGATGGCCCACCCTGTATTATCCGAAAAGAAATTTCACCGTAGTAATTTAAAATATGTATACAACAAACTTATGGAAAATGACTACCCCCCCCTACCCCACCCCAATTTTTTTTTAAGAACACAATATGTAAAAGATGCTTATACTTACAATCAGAAAAATACCGTTAGAGAAATCAAAATATGAATAATAACGTAAGTACTCTGGACAACGAACATTTTTTTATTTCACCATTTCACCCCGCATTATTTAATAAATTCAAAGAAGTAGAGAAAATGTTCAACATACGTATTGTACCCCAACTAAAGAATTTATTGGATATAATTAAGACTGGAAAAGATAAAGTAGATTTCTTACATTGTTGAAGCATTGTCTACAAACATGACTGTCAAGATTGCTCTACTACGTACATATATCGAACTAAGAAAATACTTAAAACTAGAATTAATGAACATAGAAACAACATCAATACCAACAATCTGTCAATAATATCAACACATAGAATTGATCTTGATCGTAATATCAACTTTGTTTAATGCCAGAATTCTAGATCGAGTACCTCGTTATAGGCGCAGATTAATTTCAGAAATGCTTCGAATAATAACCACAGATTATACTCTAAACCTACAAAATAATACAATCAGTTTAAATCAAGCATGTAAGGTATTATTCGATAAACTTAAGTAAAAACTTTTTTACACATCATATACAAACTTAAACTTATACACCTTTGTTATTTCATAGAATTGAATTTACCACCTTTTGATACAGTTTGATCTATGTCTAGTATTTATAATTTAACGCATTTGCCGCACATTCTTTGTATACGTATGACATGAATTAATTCTAAGTGATTTCCTTGAAAAATGTATCTTAACTATCATTTGACAAGTCAGTGACATGCAGAATTTCACACACTACCTAAATAAATTTGACACTACTATTATATATCTTATGTTTTCATGTGAATACTGACTCAAAACCTTTATGAACTACATTTTAATTCTTGTACCAAACAATTACGGTAAATTGTGGTAAAATATTTAGATTTTTCTCACGTATTTTTTTAATAACAGGAAGGAATGTCAGATTGTTAAGTTTTATTCTCAACACAAGTTTGGATTTCTACTGTATGACATGAATTTGTCTTACAAACATCCAATTATCCTAAATATGCGTTTGACGATTATTGCAACCAAACTTCATTGGTGAATGTCTGAAGAGGGCGCGAAGCTGTGCCGAAACGTAATCGGACCAAATAAATCATCTGTTCACTGGAATAAACCGTGTTTTTATTTTCATTTATGAATTACAAACAATAATTCACATTTCCATGGTTGTGATAGCTCAGGAATAGTAAGTAGTCAGTTTTTGTATCAAAGTATTCATCAATCTACCCTTTTCACCAAGCTTATGTGCTTTCTTTACATTCCGGAGCCGAATGCTCATTCTCTTCTCGACATGGCCGATACACTCGCTTTTTACTTTTGGAAATTTCTTACCATTCTTTTGTCTTATCTTCAAGCATTATAACACAGGTGACATAATAATAAAATTTAAGGAATTCCGCTTCGAACGCGAGTCTGTACCTGCCCCAACGTTGTTCGACAGATGCGTTATTCTTGCCACCTGAAACTTTCTCAATTTTTCGAAATTTATTTTGGAACATTGGGATCATAATCTTGGATAGTTGTACTAAAATTTTATGCAAAGGAATAAAAAACGTATTTTTTGAACTGTCTATATGTATTTCCCCTCTTAAGGCGCTTAGAAGCGGTAGGACTTTTAAGGAATCGTGAAGATCAATGTAAGTGCCGGTTAATGCTGATTCAATCTGAACTGAGCACAAGATACTCTGATATTTAAATCAGTTTAACTAGACTTCTATGCATTACTAAAATACAAACTCACATTATCTATATAAATAAATTCTCTATAATACAATTATCTTAATATGTAATTCAAATTTTTCTTACTTAATGTGTAAAAAAAGTAATAGAAGATTATTAAATAATGAAATATAATTTTGTAACTGTGAGAATTTGTAAAAAGTTATAACTACGTATATTCGTGCATAATGTTAAATGTAAGTGTAAAATGTGTGTATATTTTATATATCTAGCTAATAAATGTAATAAAAATAATATCTTTTTAAACATTATTTACACAAGTATTTATATGTAAATATTGTTTTGTATTATAAAAATATTTTAAACATTTTTTATTTAGATTAATACGGTTATTATTACCATTAAGTATTGGGTTGTTCGGAAAGTAATTTCGTTTTTTCCCGTCAGAGGACTTAATTACGTTTTTTCGAAACCAACTTCACACTTAAGCCGCATAACCATTATATGTCTTGAGAGCTG
>JBCFXI010002747.1:0-17463 GCA_038496175.1 Ampulex compressa
TATATTAAATAATAAGAATTATACTAAATAAAATCCTCCACGAACTGAATGACCATTTGTAAGAACATAATAAATTGTCAACATACTAACAGGATAAGCATGCTTGAATGGTCGATTTTTATAAATTTAGTTACACGTAACCTTGCCTTTGTGCAACGTCCGTATGAAACTTCTCTTTCGTACCACCCATCGACTTCAAATCTAATTATACTCGAAACTTTGTATGGCGCAATATAAAGGGCAACTTAAATTCCGGAGAAAACGGCTCAAATTCAATTTTGCCCCGCGGTCTCCGGGAAGAAATGGCAGGAATTAATTAAATCGGTGCTCAAAAGGATGGCCTTAATGAGACAGGATTGCAAGGGATACACAATCTCGGTAAAGATGGCGGGAACCCTTTCGATACTTTTTAACCCGCCTTTCGACGTACGAAGAATAAGCGGGACGGTAATTCGACGCTATTCTCAGTTGTAATGAAATAACAGATTGGATGTATTAAAAAAAGTTCGCCGATATGAAATGCAAATGCAATAATCGGCGGTGCACGTTATGCATAGAAACCGCAACGTTTACCATTTACGTGGGCGATGTAATCGCAGTCCGTTAATTACAGTGGAATAATTTTATGGGTAATCGACATCGTGACGCAGACCAATTTTTTCGTTGTATAAAGAGGTACAGAGAAATTTTTTTGTTGCGATACGCGTAGATCGATATAACCTTCCGCAATCTATATTTGTCGTCGAGAATACAAATAGCGATGGTAGAAATGCGAATTTTTAATTATTCCAAAATGTCAACAAGCGATAGGTTGATATACCATTGTTTTTAAAGAAGATTTAAGACACTTTCTAGCATATCAAACCGTATCGACAAACAACGTTTGTTACAGTCGTCTGTTAAAACTACGCATGCATATGACACATAAATTTATTTGTCGTTTTTTGAAATGAAAATGAATGTATATTTAGAAACATTGCTAACTATAAATACGATAATATCCAGATTTGCAACAGGCATGGAACCATTAATTTTGCTTCAATTTATCATCTGCTAAGGCCTAAAGCTTACGGCAAGAAAATATGTGGTCGCTATCTTCTTTCCTATTAAGATTGGTAGAGCAAGCAGCATAGATGTAGAAATGACGTAATAACTTTACCAAAATCATAGTAATGAACCGACAACAAATAAAGAAACGAATGATCTTGGAGCTCGTAGCAGTTCAGATCTGGATTCTATACTTATAGAAATACACGTATGAACCGTATACAAATGTCGATGCGTAGTTTTTTTTTTTACCCAGGTAAATTCAGCGGGTAAGTATTCAACGGAGGGCACCTGGATAAATTCAAAAAGCTATAAATCTCACGAAAATCTCTCCCTGGCTCGCTGGAAGCAAGGCAAGAAACGACAGATCACCACACGAAGGATTTACATCCACCTTCGCGATATAACTTTAAATATTTTATTCATGCCTAAAACAACGGCCGTGCATTTACCTTCGCGGACCACATCTCGCTCAGTATATTTCAACATATCTCGTCCGACTGTTATACCATTCATGTGTTATCCATCCATCTATAACCGATATACAGGTCCAAAATAAAGTAGAGCGTTCCAGGTGACAGTCCGCTGATCACATAGAGAAACGAATAGAAATGTTGCAAAAGAGTGTAAATCTTAAAAGAATGTAATAAATTTGATCGACACTTGGAATATTGTTTTGAGCTGATTGTACGATCAAAATCTGTATTAAAGTTGGAGAAATTCCTCTTTGCCGGTGTAGAGGTATCAATCTTACGCCAATCTTAAGAGAAATTTTAAAAAATATATGTCTATTTAAAGGAATGGTATAAAGAGAAGTGTTTTTCCACATTTTTTTAGATTAAGCTATTTATATGTGATGATTTATATTTAATAAATTAATTACAATTTTAAGAACTAATTTGATATTGTTTATTAAATATTTCACTTACTATACTTATCTATTACACACAGAATCGTGTCGGTTTCAGACTCTAATATTAAATTCTCACTAGAACATATGGAACATCATCAGTGATGAATGGCTATGTAAAGCGAGCAACCCTTGGTTCTGTTTCATATTATGAAAATCTGTATTACAGCTGAAAATGTTCTCTACACGGTTACAAAGAAACTGATCTCGAGTTGATCTTCTACATATCTTGCGCAGACACGTGTAGCATGAAGTGAATAGATCAGTGGATGATGTATATGAGGTACTCGTGTATCAGTTGTCGCTTCATACCGCCTCTTTCCAATGTAAATATCACGAATAGTGTCCACCTGCAGCTCGAGCCCTTCCATAATAACGCCAAATTGTATACTTTTCAAAAGAAGTTCGACAGTCGCACGTTTATCATTGATATATGAACGTTTCATCCGGTTACTCCGCGATAAGCTTATATTCGATTCTATGCTTGGCTCCTTGAAGGGATCATAATTTTGAGGACCTATTATATACGATATTTATGTAACCGTTTTGCGGTATAAAACCCAAAATTTTGTTTTACTTCGTAAAATCACACTTTTTGAATAAAACTTTCAGCCGCTTGAAAAATAGCGTAATACCATTGGGATGTAAATTATTTAAAACCCTTTCGTGTACTATGCACTACGTGATATCGTCCATAATTACATATTTCATAATTGTACAATATCATCGAACGATCAATTTGAATAAAAATGTCTATACTCAATTTACGTCGGAATGTAACTTAATATCAATAATCGAAACATGTTTTATCAATCGTCTTGCATGCATTAATATTTCCATTTTAGACTTTACCACATTAAATTTTAACGCGAATATCGCATATATTTTTATATTATATTATCTATGTTATCTATGTTATCATTAATAAGGCCATCTATGTTATCATTAAGAGGCGTGTGCCATTAACGCTTATCCTGAATCGCTTTTTCCTTGTCTTCCTCTATTTTTCTTCATGCGTCGCCTTTTCTGGGGCTATAGATGAGGCTATATTACCGCGGTTATATTGTTGGTATTAGCATATCCTTCATTAGCGTCTAAAATCGTACAACATATTCATGGCAACGTACAACGTGCGGATCTACTTTCACGAGGATATCCAGACTGCAAGGGACCGGATGGCCGAGTTTATGGAGATTAACTCATGGAGAACTACCAACTCTGCTTACTGCCCTTTCCAACCGGCTGTCACACGAGGCTGTGTCTTTATCTCCCTCCCTACTTCAACGAGCGCGCGATGGTGCTTCAATTTTATCTTCTCCCGTTCGCAACAAAATTAAGCAGGAAGGAATGCTTTCCTACACGATCTTTTCATCGAGTCATACCGAGTAACATTCCATGTGCACTAGGTAGATTTCATCCATAGTTAAATATATGAACATAAAAAACCTGTTAATCTATTTTTGCATAGCCAATTTGTATTACATTAGAAAGGACAAGTTTTTTTTATTCATCAAATAGATCGAGAAAAATAAACCCAAGTCTACCATGACCAATGGTGTTTATTAAATTGCAATTACATTTTTTTGATATTTGGTTCTTTTTTTTTAAATAAGATGCGATAATATTGATGCAATATTTCTCCATTTCACAATATATTAAAGTAAAACGGTATCCAATATAATACTCGGTGATTAATATGATACATTGACATTAAATCCTCGTTCTTTACTTTTAATTTTTTTCTCAGAGAGAACAGTGCATGGAATTGTATTAATTATGATAAAAGCCCGTTTGCAATAAGTCTCATTGTATGGGAGCAACGGTGAAAGCGTCAAGAGCAGATTTTATCGGCAGTTTTGATTTCAGGCACTTCAATTACAACGGAGTACACAGGGCTTTAATGCTCCGCAGTAATTTACTTTCCAAACTTTCTCTCAAGCGTACATATAACATCTGGGCGACGAATTTATACGACAGAATAAAGTTTTTCAAAAAAGGCGAATAAAAATGAGGAGGAATTAACGTAGAAAATATTGTTGCTTCATTGAGCGTGTTTCTCTTTAATCAAATATCTCTGCGTGTATCTCCAGTGACCTTTCTTCGTGTGTTCTGTGCATATCGCTTTTACAAGTTATATTTTTCAACAAACTCCCTATCTTGATAACGTTGGAATATTATTGTTTTTTTTTTAACTGTGGCAATGCATGGTAAAAAATTTAATAATCTCAAAATGAATATCTAAAGAGATAAATAGTGAAACATTTGTAATTATCGTCGATGTAATAAAATCGTCGTAGTTTCTTCTTGCTTTCAACGCAATTGGACATTCGCGTGCATTTTTATTATTACATTTCTATTATTACATTACATATACTATTATTATGATATTACGGACTCTTTCACGATTTAATATCATTCCGCGAAAAACAAATTCTCAAAATGTAACGATTAAAAAATATTTTAGATCACTGAGAGCACTAAATGAAAGAAAGAGAGAGAGAGAGAGAGAGAGAGAGAGATTGGTAACACTATATAAGAATAGCAAAAACGTAAAACGGTTCAACAGAATATCAACCTGAAGCACTATCTAGAAATACCATATACGTATAAGAAATATAATATAAGGATATTTCTCGTAAAGAAAAACTTTCGACGCGGTGCAATAAAAGCGAAACTGCAACTCATTCGTGTGGAGAATCATCGTTTGCTGTCCTATTCGATCCCTCACGACAGTCTCCATCGGTGCCATTATCGAGCCTTACCTTGCTCACGTTCTTGGACATTGAATTTACTATCTGCCCTTCCAGAAAGCGTGGTTTCATCAATTTTGGAACGATGCCTCTTGCTACCGACTTCCAAGGTGCTGAAGACGAATAAAAATTCAGCTAAGGCGCCCCTCGCGATAACTATGTACGTTTTTGAACCCAAAGGAATTTGTCTCCCCCTTTTAAGTACCTTCGTTTTATTTATCACACAGTACCCATCCCTGTCATAAGATACATATTGAGAAATTGCGTAAAAAATATTTGATGTCAAGTTATTTACCCGAGAATCAAAAAATGGGAAACTCGTTATTAATAATAATTATGAGACCCCGATATTTTATGCAGTAAAATGGTGCTGATAAAAATATGGTTTATTAAAAAGGTTAAGATATATACACATGCTATTGAAACTATTATTGACAGAGTTGATGTTTAGCTTAAAACTTGTCGCCGTACTTCTTTACAAATAGCTACGTCGTACTTCTTAACTCTCCACCAAATTCTCTAATCAAACATCTCTCTAAGAAACACTCTACTCGCGAAACTCGACAACTTTTCTCAAACTAAACTGCTACACTGCTCACACCTGCAGTGACTATCCTCGCAGTGTCCTAAACACTGCCCCAGTCACGCATTTTTCCACATACAGGCACACACATAGACACTTTCATATGTTAAAGGGCCTTGAACACTCGAAATTCCTATGTGTCTCGTACACATTATCTAAAGCTGCATTATTACGATTGATTATTTCTATTCCGAGCCAACACACTCTGAGCACAGTTCAAAATTTTCGCGCACCACATTTATATTCTTCAACGCGCATGCTCGAACTTTTAGCAATTTTAGATCAGTCTTTAGCAAGGGGTTAAAAAAAGTTCCATAAACAACAAGGTAGGTCACGCGTCAAGGCATTTCTCGGTTTGGCCGAGGGTCCTTAGTTGTGCACATCGCACATGTTTTTTGATATGTGTAATAAGCGCATGCGTAAGGTACTATTATTTTTTTTGCAAGGTTTTAATGTATATAATGCATTTTTTGTAAGTTATTTATGTATGTAATGATTGATAAGTGTTCGTCGCGTGTAGCTCGATCGGCGTATCACGTTTCTCTCACGTATTATATACGTTTGACTCGATCGACGTATCACGTCTCGCACACGTGTTGTTTAGGTCCGGCCTGATCGACGCACCACGTCTCTCTCACGATATTGTCTGCGCAGGGATTAATTGATAGGACTTTCTCTTTAAACTTTAATATATATCGCGCATATCTCACTGTTATAATATATGACAATAAGGTACGACTCGAAGTAAAAACATGTCAGTTAATTAACGGTTTAAAGCGCATAAAACAAGGTTCTAAAATATGGACTTAGCCTACAATACTGACATCATTCCATCTATCATGTCTCGTGTGTAATCCAATATTTCTGGTGTGAAATTCAAATAATGATACAGTTGCAATGTAAATGCTAAATGCGCAGTCAGAAGACGAGGAACCGGTTCTGTTATCGTGCGCTATCGACGCATCGCGAAAATCCGAGATGCGTGCAAAGATCACGTTACAATGTAAACACAAAATGCGAAGCCAAAGGGAAATGAAAATTAACGTTGCGTATATTCCCCCGATTTTCTGCATTTTCAATTATTATTTATTATAATCTATTGTAATGACTATTGTTATTATTACTTCTCCTTTGCGATAACCATAATACTATTAAAAATGATCATTAATGACAATTTTATATACAAACATAACCCGTATCCAAAATATCCGGTCGCTCGGTCACAATATAATGTATCCGGCAAATAGTCTTTATCATGTTTCTTTTTTTTATTATACCGTTACGTTGGTGCGTCAACGGCGAAATAAAATGCGACGTACGTTTATTCCAAAAGTATTGCTGGGCGAAACAAAAATGAAAACGGTTTGTCAGCAAAGAGTCACATGTTATTTCACAAATGATTCCGTACAGCTACGGTCAAGGAAATCTAAAATGATGTACACTCTAATATTGCCCGCCGCAACGTTAACTGCCACGAATTTATTTTACCTAATCGAATGTTTATTTTCAGTTCATATTTTCCGCGGCACGTTAGCGTGGACGCTCCAATAACCAAACAAGTATTTCATTACTCGTGAAAAATGCATAGGAAAAATGATTTCGCGTTTGCTTTTGTCAGCTTGATCCGAAAGCTGATGGCAATCGAAAATGTAATGACTCGTTTAAAAACTCTAGCCAATTGAGGTGCTTTAATTTACATCATAATCTAATATAGTAAATATAGTAAGCCGCGTGGGTGATACGCAACGGAGTGAGAAAAACTACCCACGCGGTTTGTAAAGCATAAATTTAAGACCGAATGTCTCCACGATAACAGTCACTAAAATTATGTAACAATTATGTAGCGCACTCTGTCACTTCTCCCAGAGCAAATACAGCGCGTGAATTGACATAAAGCGCACGGTGAATCAAAACAAGAATAACTTATGATCTTTTTATCATCGATTACACATCGTATAGTCGCAAGATTTATACTGTTCATCTTTTAAGAAGCTCATTATCGACAAGCATATTATCATAATATATTTCCATTATTTAACAGAAACTACGTGCTGTTTATCTCTTTGCTTGGTGTTTTTTACGTTGAAGATGAAAACACAGTGATTACTCAAAGAATGTCTATAACGATTTTTATTTCTACCTATAAATAAATGAATGAATGAATAATTAAATGTGTGTGTGTGTGTGTGTATGCGCGCGCGTGTGTGTCACCCACGTACTTCAATTTTCGGTCAATGGAAAATGTATGCACTTATACATATTCTACATTCATTATTGTTTAACGTCACAAATCTACTTTTTTCTCGATTCTTCATTATGCTATATTTACCAAACGAAAAACTAATTTTTAATCCCCTTTGACCTCGTGATTTTAATCGTAAAACGAGTACAGTGAAAGAAAGGTCAACATTTCAGCTTGATATTTAAATTCGTACGCTATTAAAACAATTAATTACGAAACGTAGGAGGAAATAATTTAGACGCGAGTTTCTTTTTATATATATAAAGAGGTTGTAACAATATTGTCCTCATAATCCGAAATCTTCTTTTGATCTTAGAATCATTAAACATATAAAAGGTTATAGTCTATGTCAAAAGTAATGCTAAAAAAGTATTTATTTATCGTTTTCAATTACGTAAGAATAAAAAAAGCTGTTTCAATAAATTCGCTTTTTTTACGATACTATACGTATACGATAAAGCATATATTATTATTTACATTTCAATTCACTTGGAAGACAAACATTTATCTCCAAATTTTTCACGCGAATTACTTTCCTCTGCATGATCAAATTTGATATGGAAAAATAGAATGCCTTTAGATATCGTCCATTGTATTCGTGCAATCTTTAACGTGCAAATTGACCAATACGGAATTTGAATTGAATTAATCTTAAATAGCGATATCCAGTATCGAAAAATAATCGAGTTTTTTTTTATACATTACATTTATATTTATATATTTTCTTGGCAAGCGTAGATGTCACTTTGGGCAGATCGACATTAAATACGACCTCATTAGGATTTGCAGTTATAAACGCATGTTGGAGAATGACAATCGGTTAGGGAAATTTTTCACTACAGAGCGAGGATCTCGTTTACATGGTACCATCGCTAAGTGTAAGTAGAGGATGACGGAAAAATTGTTCGAGGCCTGTCGTTCTTCCAGCGAACAGACGAGTACATTGACATACGCATATTCCGATAAAACGGGGAAAAGACGAGTATATTAGTAATCACGGTGATGGAAAACAGAAGCTATGACGATAGGCACGTAAGAAATGCTCGAGAATTTGCACAACGTGTGCAAACATTCCGCACTCGCACAAAGTAAATTATCACGCGTACAGCAAACAGAGAGAAACTGAAAAACTGCAGAAGCCTTTGTCGACGGTGTGTCGTTCAAAAGACTTTCATAACACTCAGGCGGGATCAACATACCCTGGACGTTAAAGGGCAATATGTAAAAAATGAAGCAGCACTTTTAGCAACACTGTTAGGAATGTTGGAACCATTGTTTAATTCCTCGACGGTGAATATAAATTCTTCTTATTTTAATCCACCGATAATGTCGATTATTTTTATCCTACCATTTCGTGTAGGATAATTAGCAGAGCGTGAAACGCGCTTTTAAAAATATTTTTCGTATCATCCTGCCAGGAATAGGAGGATAATATAAAATGATTTGAGTTTCACGTGTTTGAGTATTTAATTGAAAATTTCTTCTGTATCTTATATTAAATTTCGCTCACCACGGGGTACTATTTCATTCGTCTTTATGAACGCAATTCTTAGCCGAACAATTTATACTTAGAGGGTGGCATGTATAAAAAGAGCAAGGGGCGTGAGTGGACGTGACATAAAACTAATAACGGCGCTTTGGACTGCCAGTCGTTGCATGAGAACCCGGCATGTCTGCTCGAATTCCGGGAAACTATAATAAAAATACTATCACATTTATTTCCTCAATTAATGTATGCCTTAGATACAGCCCTGTCAAATATTAGTAATTAACACGAAAGCGCAAAAGGAAACGACGTACTTGTTTCTCAATAAATTGTTACTCTATGGCAAGACATGCTCACGATGTATAATATTTTCACGTATGTATCGCTTGACTAATGTTCGTTAATTCTTCGATTGGTTTATAATCGGAAAATTAACTTGTGTTTGGAAAAAAAAAAACTTTTCCAAAGAACATAAACTGAAGAATGTTAGACTGTGCCTCACAAATTCAACGTAACTGCGACACTTGGAATTAATTTCGAGCTTTTCCCCTCTCCCTGTTACTTCTTAGTAGTCGCATTAAAATCAAGTAGAAGATTTATGCATTTCTGTTCACATTATCATTTAGAGCTCCTAATCCAAGAAGTACAATAGGATATCGCAGAGTCAAACTAGCGTATGTAGTACCTTTAAAATAATTCAATTTCGTTACAATTTTCTCATTGTACTGTGCTTGTGTGTCGAGGAAGTTGTAGCGGATTTTAAATTAATTCGCGATCTCACCTACTCTTTGTATTATCTCGATCCAATATACAGATCGTGCTGTAAGGTATGACCCGCGTATCAATGAAGGCAAGGAATAAGATTCCAAAAACCACTGGCCTGCACTGCGCAAGGGATCTCTCAGAAGTATCAAGTTGTCCCGAAAGTTTCTTTCCTTTTATAAGGAAATAATAGATACACAATATTTTTTTGTTGTATATTACTTTATTGAATTATGTGCACAGCTAAATAACGGCCAAAGATAAAGACTGCAAATGTCGGCCTAAGGTATTTTTTATTGCTTCTCTTATCGCGAAGGTCAATGGAAGATATTTTATTCGGTCCTGAAGGCAAAGCTTTGCTCCTGGACCGAATAAAATTTCTCCCAATGACCATAAAGACTACAACATTTGACAGATTAAGTTTCATATTTGTGTAAACATTGCCAGATAAAGCAGCTGCGTGCAGATAGCGAAAGACCAAGCTTTTGGGACAACGTAATAGTAAGTTACGATGGAAGACGCGAGAGATTCTCTACTTTCGCCAATCAACCGTCTACGTTCTTGACAAATTCCCGATAATCCCCTTACCGCGGCCAAAACCACCATCTTGTCCCACTAAGAAGCTAAAAGTAAATGCTCGATGATGACTTTTCCCCTAATACGGCAGGGTGATTGGCAAAAGGGCGGATTAAGTGCATTTGATAAATCAACAGCCCGCTGAGAAGGACATTTTATCATATATCCCACCACGCAATTTACACTCACGTACCTACGATGTCTGAGTACGAAGTGAAAACGACAAAGATCTAAATTGCAAAAGAACGTCTATTTCTAACAGCGTTTTTCCATTCTTTTTCTTTCAATATTGGACTGAAGGGGAAGGAAAGCATTTATACTGTCGATGTAATCGACATGATAAATCGTTGATTATGATAATGGCTCGTCCGTAGCATTTAGCTCTAGCTTTCAAAGGTGGATATAAATGAGCGATTATAATAAAGTATAAGCTGCACATTTTAGAATTAATAGATGTTCTACCTGACGGGCGTAGAGTAGAATTTTCAACTACGAATTCTCTATAAGCTTGTTTCTAATAAGTGATGAGAGTTAGAAACCGAATCTTAATTGTGCATTGATGTTTGTAACGTGCACATATCACATATCACCATTAAAAATCATAATTAAGATCGAAAATTTTGTTTTTTTCATTATCATCCTTTTTTTCTAAGAAATTGGGTTACTTTCAGGGTTGCGAGTGGAATAGTAACGAGTAAAGTACTGTTTCTTATTATTACGTTTTAAGGAAGAATGTTGTATACGTTTATCTACGGCCATGAATAGTATATATTTAGCCAAGCAAATTACGTTTCTTCAAAGACAGCTGATAAAGTCCCCCGCTGATAAATATGCTTTTTGGCGTATGGAAGATAAACAGGCGTCCGTTACTGACGTAAGAGGGGGCCAGCGGTAATATATTTGCACCAAAAAAAAATCGATCCGCACCTTAATGTGCCTGATAGATCTCGTGCGTCAATTATCATATCCCCAAAGCAAACTCATCGATAATGGAATATGCAAAAAAAAAATATATATATTATAACTCTGAACACAGTAATTGCGAAATAGAAAACTTTAAATAGAACGTCAAATAAAATAAAAATGACCCCAAATCAAATAAGGATAGAATTTAACATTAACCTAGAATATATACACACATTATTATTCTAGTTTGTAATTTATTGTAACCTTTTTAGTAATATACTTGAAGAGGACTAGTGCTGGAGTCGAAACGTTCAACACACCGTGTTTTTTCATTACACCAAGCGTCCACCTAGCTTGGAAAGCTGCTCGCTGAGAGCACGAAAATAATTGATCGGTTAAATCAAATTCCTTAAATCTCGAATTGAAGCGTATTAGATTTCTATTACACGCCGAGCGCAGATTTATAAACCGTATCTAATCGTACTTTCCAAATTCCTGGGGCTACTACGAGGGAGGTATATTGGGAGAACTCCATGAAACGCAATTCCATTGTTTAAACGTCTACGCCAATACTTCGATATTGAGCAATCGAAAGGACGCCGTAATTATCGAACTTCAGATATTGGCAAAGTTCAGCGAAGGGTAACCTCCGGCGAACATGAGAACTTCGAGTACGTTCTTCCCTATGATTATTTTCACTCTGATAGCGAATCATTGTTTTTCCTCTTACCATCGCTTCAAGTTCTCCTTCGAACAAATTCATCCACGGCTAAAACGTCTTTGCGGATTCAGAGACGATTCTTGACCATTGCGTGGACTATCTCAGCTCGTGCGTATTTGATATTGGGTATATACCTCGCATAATCTGCGAACGTTATTTCGCAAAGCAGATAGAATCGTGGGGTAGGGGAGAGGCGGGGGGAGGGGGCGGTTTGCACGTAAAATTCAATATGAATTCGTTTAAGGCCAAAATGGATATTCCGTTCGGCGATTACCTTACGAGAGAACGTGTATGAATGCATACGACCTCGTTTCTTACAAAACAAACTCAATTTCATCTCGGAGCGAGCCTGGATATAGACGCGTTAATGGAACTCAGTTTTCCCGGCGCAACACGCTCGACCAGTTGCTCCAGCTACAATCGGTCGTAGCTATGAGACTCGAACCACCGAAGCGTGAACAAATATTCGCTATATAAAACTAAACCGGATAAAAGGCCGCGTCTGTGGCGTAGTTGCGTCCAGAAAAAGGCGCTCGATGCAATCGAAGCTCGAGCGTAATAGTCAGTTTTAATTAGGAAGCTGTTATTGGGAATGAAGCGGCGCATGTTAATGAGCGCGATGTTAGAAGATCTACTGGCCTTTTAATTATGTTCTTTCTCCCTTTTCCTTTCACTCGTTCCGTTCTTTTGGTCAACTGTTGATCTACGCAATCCTATTACGTTCCCCCAAAAGTTGTGTCTACAGTTGTACAGGCTCGTTTTTTAAAGGGCTGTGTATTTCACGCATGTCTGTTCTTGTAACGGAAAATATTTAGTGGGTCACTCTGAAAGTTCTCCTCGCGAAAAATTTCTGTATAACTTTAGGCTCTTCGAGACACCTCCTCGCAGGCTGACTTTGTTCCAAACAGTTGGTAACTCATAAAAAAGTATCTTTTGGAAAAGTTTTCTTTTGTATACTGGAGGGCAAAGATGATTGAGAGATGCCATGGTTAAATAAACGATGTACTTTATAATTGATCGTTTTCAGGGATATTTGGTAAGTTTCTCTTATAGCGACTATTGGATTTAGCGAGAAGAGCATTTTTTAACGCAGGAAGAAACATTCTATTCGACTTCGTCTATGGAAACCAACCGAAAATTTTTTATTTGATTTTTCACATTTTCAACGATACAAAAAAAACATTACTGTCATCGAAACGATCAAATATCACAATATAGGATACATTAACCATACTATAAATCATGTGATTCACCATTGGCAATTGTTATAAATAATGTTATAAATAGTTATAAATAGTAGTCGTGATATTGCAATAACTATTTACACATATTAATGTATAACAATGATGGATGATGGTGGATTGTTTAAGAATCGTGAGTTGTCTATGTGCAACTGACCCATTCGAGTACACCATACGTAAAGGCTCTAATAACTCAAATTGATCAATAGTCCGCAGGATAATTTGTCATCGCAGATTTTCTCAACAAAATGAATACATCATCTCTCTAAAGGGAAAACCGATATCCAGAACTGATTTCAGAGGCTATTAATAACATATCTATCTGCATATATTTCACGAGAACCGGTTAAATGCTTATTAAGAACATAATGGAAGTCATTAAGTGGTGTATAAATTTATTAAAATACAGCATTTTACATTTCTTCAAATACCTCCTTTCACGTGAGACTAGCTAGAACAAAATATACTGATAATAACGAGCTACCGTGGTTAACATTCTAAAACGTTTATCAAAGAGAACTAATTATAGGCACATCATATTAACTGACAGTTTTTATGTTTTCAAAAACAACCATATTTTACCATGGAAGCTCAGTTCTTTTCGGAATGTTCTGCATGTATGATTCTCAAGTGGGCTTATCTCAAATTTAAATATTTTCGCATAACTCAAGTCATTGTAAGGTGATGTGCACCTTCCCCTAGACCAATATGTATTTCCATACAAAATAGCCTTTGTCTATTCCAAGGATAAACAGTGAATGAAGGTGAACATATGACTAACCAAAGAACGACATTCGCGAATCATTTTCGAAATTGTACGATCTTCTTAAAGCGGAAATATATTAGAAATAAACGACCGATTAAGGAGAATAGCGATCAATCATGCGACGAAGAGAAGGACGGAAGTGTCTAACGGAAAAGTCGCCCGTCGGTAGCTTGATTTATAGCTGGGCCTCTCTTATAGCTTGGTCAGAATACTTATCTACACGGGCCTACGAATTGATTATGCCTTAATGATCGCTGCTCAGGCATCGTTCACTATAAAGACCCTATTTTACGATATCGAAGGAGATTACTGTCAAAATCTGCGACAGCATTATCTCCCATGCCATTAGATATTGCACCATAACGTCTATTTAAAATGTCCAAACTTCCTTAAAATTTAAAATTCAAATTCACGTCACATATAGAATTAAGTAAGTACCGCTATCAAATGCTGTCCCAAAATCTCGACACTTTCGGCAGCATAAAGACCGTTTATAAATATGCCGATCCTATCAGTGTACATGACCATAAAATTTAATAATGCTACGAAAAGCATCTCATAATAAGAATTATAGTGCAGGTGCCTCTGGATCGTTTACCAACGCCTAATCAGTACCGAGAATATTTTATCACCTCTCTTTCATCGATCACCCAGGAGAGGTACTTAATCACTCGGGCGCCCGAGAAGAAATTTGTTGTTACACCTGCTTTTTAAAAAATTTGCATCGGTGTTTATACGTACGATAAGGCGTCACGAGTTATCAATATAACTGTAAAGCGACATTAATTCCTCGTACGAGTGAGTCGAACTGGAGATAGGGCACAACGGATCTGTAGTTTTGTATATAAGCACGTTCGTGCTATTCTATTGGCAGTTACTTAAAATGTGGCGAACGGTAATATTCGTTGTTGCAGCTTTGGCAGGTATACAAATTATCGTTATTAACCGCGAGGATACTTTAAGTTTTATAATACAACTTTGCCATTTTTTAGAAATTTTTTGTCATTTTTTGTATTTTTTTTGTCATTTTTTGTAATTTTTTTTTGTACTTCTTTTGAATTTTTTTGCAATTCTTTGTAATTCTTAAAATTTTGTTTGTAATATTTGTAATACTACCTTTGTAATCTATTTATCGGCGTTTAATTTTGGATCAGAAAAATTTGACAGAATATTATTCCTAGATTTCTAACACAATTTTTTTGTCTGTTTTTCAAAAATATTGTATTTAATTCAAATGTCATTTTGTGAAACAGTATAAATTCGACATAATTCAAGTAAGCGTAATTTAGAATTCTTTACGAGGATTTAATATTGTATAAAAAAAAAAATTCGTTGGTAATGATACGCAAGCATCGCGTGTACGCTTTTTTACTTTTCTTCCTTTCATTGTTTTTTTTTGCCCCGAAACTAAGCCGAATTAAATGAAACACAGAATTCGACATGCCGTGGATATAAAAGCCGTTGTACGCGTTCAATTTATCGAATCCAACTTCGCACAAAGAAATCCAAAGCTGGCGTATGAAATGGTGTATTACTGAATATGACTAAAAACCATATACGATATTTTACATTCAAAATCGCATAGGCTAAAGCTTTGTTCGGTATCCTTCGTCAGCAATTTAAACGCAAGCCGTTACGTATGAATATTTTGTGCAGTTCTGAGTGTATACGCAAACGATTGCGTAAGGAGAAAATCCGTGGGTTCGGGCGACGACGATGGTCATTATTGTGTCTGCAATGCTACCTATTGCGACAGCACGCCGTCTTTGAGAAAACCATTGGATCCCTCCAAGTTCAACATAGTGTCATCCAGCAAAAGTGGCCTACGGTTTCAGTTATCCCAGGGACAATTCGAGAAAAATGTTGCATCAGGTAAGTACACCAAACGCTTCCGTGTAAAAACGGGATTTTGGCATTGCCCGTTATGGAAATTGCAAAAAAGAAAAACTGTGAATATTATATACGTCTAGTATGGTGTACAGACTGTCCCAGAAAAATCGTCGTGGATCCATCTGACAGGTATCAAAGTATTATCGGTTTCGGTGGAGCCGTCACGGACTCAGTTGGATACAACATTAAAAGCTTATCCTCGAAAGCCATGAAAATGTTGATGAGGTAAATGCGCTTGGGGAATTATTTATAAAAAAATGTTTCGAACCCCATTCACGGTATATATCGATTTCAGAAATTATTTTGGCCCGGAAGGGCTCGAGTATAATATCATCAGAGTGCCGATGGCAGCGACAGACTTTTCATTCCGAAATTATAGTTACGATGATGTCAGTAACGACAAATCCTTAAGTCACTTCCGCTTACGCGCAGAGGATACGAAATTAAAAGTAAGTTACGACGAAGAAAGTGTACTGTATTAGATATTTCGTTCGTCTTCGTTACATAAAATCACTCCTGTAGCCCATAACAGCAGAGAAAAGTCGTTAACGAATGAATTGTTTCGTATGAGAGTGTGCGCATGATGATTAGCAAGAATTTTATTTATCAACATTTATAGAATACCGCTGTTTCTTTTTTAAATGCAATGACGTACTTCCAATGCAATACTCTTGTGCTTGATTTCGAAGCGAGGTTAAGAAAATATAATACTTTGAAATTAGCTTGATATTAAGAAAATTTGAAAATTTCAACATATCAAAGACCTCGATGAGAAACAGTCCTTTAGTGCACATCGTTGAATTTTATAGCTCTATATTGTTTTCCACGAGGACTCCTGGAAAATCCAGTTTATGAAGAAATTCCCACCGCAGCAAAGAACAGACATCAAAGTATTTTCCGCGCATGCAAACTAATCATACCGAAAGTATCATGAAGTAAATGTTGTTATACCTCGTTAAATTTGCTTTGATGCCAGCTAGCTGAATATTCCATTGAAAATACGTCGTTTCATTAAAAAAAAAAAAGCATCGGTAAATTTGAGATGTCGAAAATGAATATGCGCTTCCTCATACCGAACAATCTCTTCTTCTACCATTGTTTCGTATTTTCAAAAACGAAAAAGCAATCCCCCGTGGAAAAAAAAACGAGCAAAATATTCTGCACATACACTTCTACCACACCTCAACAATTGTTAAAAATTGATGACAATCTATATGACGAAACATTGCCAAACTACAGATACCAATATTGAGAATAGCCAAATACCTAAGCGAAAAAGAGATCAGATTAATCGCCACGCCTTGGTCGGCGAGTAAGTGGATGAAGACCAGCAATAGTTGGCCCAACGAAGGAAGCTTACTCCCAGAGTACAGTCAAACGTGGGCGGATTACTTCGTAAGGTAAAGAATTTCATTCAAACAGAAATTGCGCATAATATTAAAAGAAACAAGGCGTAGACGTATTAGTAGAAATTGACAATATAATTTTATCTAATTCTCCAGCGTGAACTTCGGATTTTTAAGTCGTCTGATAATTAGGCATAAAGTTCGAAATACTGTTCTCCTAAAATGAATATATATATA
>JBCFXI010002748.1:0-17416 GCA_038496175.1 Ampulex compressa
TATATACATGGATAGAGGCTATATATAGCCTCTATCCACTACACGACTGTAGCTCTTGACAGTGTGTTTTGGGCAGTGCCACGCAGAAGAATGAAACCGCCAGAGTGCGGCAGTATTTTGGACAGAACCACGTAGAAAGAATCGCATTTGTAGACAGAATAAATACAATACGTTGCGTTATATTAAACAATACCTTACAAATCTCAGAAGTGGGATAGATCCTTACAATAATTGATTTAAATTTGAATGTGCACCTAAACTAACCTAGACAGCGTGATATAAATTTTTTTTTGCTCCCAAAAAGTGAAGCGCAAAATATTCTCCATTGGTTTAGATTTATACAGCACAGGATAGAATTCGAATAGCGTCGGTCGTTAATGCGGATTAGTTTCGAGCGACATGGGACAGTAGCATGGAATAAATTCCGTATCTCATTAAACAGAATAGGATTGTAGATGTGGCGTACACCGGCCCACCGCTTATTGAAAAGGGAAATGGAGAAACAAACCAGAGCGGAATGTAACATCTGCATGCTAGTAACCCAAATTTTAGGTTTACGACAGTAAGAGGGAAAGACACAGGAATCTTTAGAAATTCCAATAAACAAAAGTTAGTGAAACCAGGCGCCAAAAGGTCTAGACCCATAAAATTGCATCTGTTAGCAGAAAACGACAAGGGGCTCCTAGAGTCCTCAAAGGCATCTATTCATTGTCAGGACCTCGTCATACCCTTGGAATTTTTAGGCTAAGGAGGGGTAGAATTTGGACAACATATATGTCGGTGCTTTTGGGCACAGCCATCACTACTATTCGAGTTTTCATTACGGTTAGACGCGACAGTAACGTTCGCGACAATCTCGATCTCCCTTAAGATTTAACCAGTAAGATTCTATCATTTCTGTAAATATTCTTAACCGAGTTTTTCTCCATCCAGACACAGAAGCCAAAGATATCCTTGAGTTTTCTGAGGCGCATTCACTTGCGTATCAAAAGCCCTGGAGAATCTGAATTTCTGAGTAAACAATTTAAACGTAAACTTCGCGGTGGACAGGAACTCAAATTTAAGCCTTTTACCTTGAACTTGAAAAATTAATAAAAGTCTTTATTGCGAAAGAAGATTTTGTTGATATCCTTCTTCAAGCATAAATACTGACGAAATGTAGGCTAGGATGCAAGGTGAGAAAAGCGCGGTAGGCTGGGCGGGGAGGAGTCAGCAGATTGAAATTGTAAGAGGTGCGAGACCCTCTTACAAACTAAACTTATATAAATACGTTCCTGCAAGCAGGTATCATGAATCCTGGGTGAAAGAAAGTACAATTATGCAGAATTGGATTGCGCTGACAAGTAATGGTAGGAAAATCAAATTAATACGAAGGCAAAAATATAACGAGCTACGTGTCAGTGCAATACACAGAAAAAAGAGTATTCCGATCAAGTACTGTACTCTGAAGATCATTCACGCTGCGTGTCCAAGTCTTGACCATCCGAAAGCCCTACACATTGGCACTATTCACCCCCATACCAACCGTCACGTTTCCTTGAAATAGTAAACCAAAAAGGATTGTGCGTTGTATTTATATGTCGCAATGCAAGCATAAACTTACTTTTTTCGCCCACATATTGAGCGATCTAATTACCCCGATATAAATCTCCTGCCCTTAATATTTATATTAAGTGATGTAGAGGTAAACTTGTGTTCGGTCCCAAAGACCGAACGAACTCGAACGAACAAAGACACGAAAAAACGACAAATACCAGCCAATTGCTTTACGACCTTAGGGGTAAAATTTTCACCGGACCTCTGCTTAATTTCAGAGGTCCGCTAGGCAATAAAACATTTGGCATTTCTAAAGGCATAAGTGCGGCATTCTAACCATCGACAACACGTGTGTCCTGCCAAATGTTTTATACCACCAGCGATACCCAAGGAAGGGTCAAGAAAGGCAATCTGGCAGCCAAGAGGGCTGCATTTCCAGAGAAATGCAGCCCAACCAATCCAAGTGAAGAAGCCGCCCAAAAAACCCTCAAAATCGTACAGAACCTTGCGATTGGTAAAGGAATTCCTAAACCCCGCCCGAGGAGGTGAAGGAAACCCCTACCAATTCGTTAGTCATTTTATTTAAAAACCATAGCAAACGCCACGCGAGGCAGTCGTCAACAATCGTCAAACCTAATCACATAACTACCGCGATGGTCACCAACAGCCACATTAAGAGTCAGTCGCTCGTCGTCATTATTTAAGGCAGTGTTCAAAGAATCGTCTTTGTTGCTCACGAATATCACGTAATAAGCAAGGCAGTGTTCAAGGAATCGTCCTTGACACTCACGAAATCACGTACGAAGCAAGGCAGTGTTCAAGGAATCGTCCTTGACACTCACGAATATCACGTATTAAGTAACGTAGCGAGGCGACTAACTCGTTGACTCTAATCTAAACGCGATTACTTAAGAACATCACGCACGACTCAACACCTCAACTTGTACATACGATAGTGTTAGTAAATTATTGTCAACCAAACACTTCGTTTTCAATCACATCCTGCATTTCAACTCGCCTTGATCAATCGTGATCAAGCCTACGTCCCCATCACCGTCACGCAGCAGCTGGGAGCGGGATTTACGACCCCCAACCAAACACTTCGTTTTCAATCACATCCTGCATTTCAACTCGCCTTGATCAATCGTGATCAAGCCTACGTCCCCATCACCGTCACGCAGCAGCTGGGAGCGGGATTTACGACCCCGCGAAATTCTACGTAAAGAATTACGGCGAGGGCGGGACGTAACACCCGGTATGTCCGAGACACACAGATGATTATTCTCAATTCTCAACACCTTCTCTTGTTCTCGGCATCATCTTTATTCGAGTAAGACATTGTGAAACCAGAGGCCAAGTCAAAGGCTTCGTCAGTAGGTCTGCTGCTTGTTTATCCGACGAGATATAAGTAACAATAACATTACTAGCTTCCTGTTCTTGTCTGATACGATGAAATCGAACCCCGATATGTTTGGTTTCTTTACGTAGTTCAGGATTCTTTGTCATTGCTATAACCGCCTGATTATCTACCCTCAATTCAGTCGGCTTCGTTTATTTTAACCCTAAAAATTCAGTAAGTGGTCGTAATCAAAGAAGTTCCTTTAATGCTTTCGAAATCACCATATATTCTGCTTCTGAAAAAGAGAGAGCAGTAACACGTTGTAAACTTGAAGACCAAGCAATCGGCCCACCATGAAGGAAAAATACGTATCCGTACGTCGATCTTCTCCATGCCAATTCGCTAGCATAGTCGGAATCATAATATCCAATCAAACCATCTAGTAAGACTTTATAAAAACACAGGGAAACGTTAATAGTACCTTTGAGATATCTCATAACTCGCTTGACTGTCTTCCAGTGTAGCTCGCGTGGAATATTTGAATATCGAGCATGCTTGTTCGCAGCGTATGAAATATCCGGCCTGGACACTGTAGCAATGTAGTTCAAGCAGCCAACTGTTTCTCATTTCCGAATTCAAATCGGAAAGATCAACAGAAGGATCTAATGGTGACGTCACAGATCTGCAATCTTCCATTCCAAAACGATTTAGCATTCTTGAAATATATCCTTGTTGATTAATAGAAATCACTCCTGATTCTCGATTTCTAGTCATTTCCATGCCTACATAACACGATGGTTCATGGCATTTAACTTCAAATTCTGACATCAAGGAAGTGATAAAAACATCCAATGTTTTGTTGCTCTTGCATGCTATGAGTCCGTCATCAACATACAGAGACAAAATCATTAAGTCATCCGTATTAACTCCCTTTACGAAGATACATGGGTCTGACTCTGACTGCTCAAATCCGTAAGAAATAACGAATTTGGTGAACCTACTGTTCCAGACCCTGGGTGCTTGCTTCTATCCGTAAAAACTTCTCTTTAAACGACAAATATGACCCCACTTATCATCATACCCTTCGGGTTGCTGCATAAAGATTTTTTCTTCAAGAAAACCATTTAAGAAAGCTGTCTTTACATCGAATTGCATTAGGTCCATATTATGTTTAGCTACTGTAGCCAAAAGAGTTCTTACCGACTCATAACGTACCACAGGCGCGAAAGACTCGAAATAGTCTAAACCCTTAGTTTGACTAATACCTCGAGCGACTAACTTTGCCTTGTAACGTTCAATTGTACCATCCGGCTTCAACTTCGATTTGAAGACCCATCGACATGAAACCACAGGCTGTCCCTTTTGTAATGTTTCAAGTTCCCATGTTTGATTTTTAAGGAGAGATGACATCTCATCGTCCATTGCTTGTTTCCAAAGAGCAGCATCATCTCTTGAGATTGCATCATCAAATCAAACCGGATCTAATGACACCTTCATTGCAGCAATATGAGCGGATTTATTCGATCTATCTCGTAGCATTCGATCTGTTGGAGGAACTGGCTTATGATACGACTTTGACCCTAGTGGTCGTCCTTTCTTCTTCGGTACTCGTTCCGGTGACGAAATTACTACCTCTGTTGCGTCCACATAACAGTCATCGGTATCTGCACTACTTGTACCGTCTTCAACTTGTGATTCTTCCAAAATTGTTTCTTTGAATTCCTCCTCTTGCTCCTTAGGCGGCAGAGAAAACAGAACTTGATTACTTGAATCCGTTACATCTTCGATTGTAACATCTGCGACTCTTTCCAGAATTTTCTTCTCCAAATTGAAAACTGGGTACACCCTGTCTGTATAACGATCGTATCCAACAAGTATTGTCTTTCTCGCCTTCGGATCCATCTTGCGTCTCATAGAATCGAGAATGCGCACAAAAGCTTTTGCTCCAAATACTCTTAAGTGAGCAATATCAGCCTTTTTCCAGTACCATTCACTATATGGTGTCGTGTTGACAATTCCTCGATTCGGCATACGATTACGAAGATATGCTGCGGTTCCAACAGCTTTTGTCCACAGCAAATATCGATCCGTCTTTGAAAGATCAGTATTAAACAATAACGATCGAGCAATATCACACAATGTACGATTTTCTCGTTCGACCATACCGTTACACTGTTTTACATTTGGCGGCGCCAACTCATGGGTAATATTCATTTCCCTCAGCACTTTCTTAACTTTCTCGTTAACATACTCAGTTCCATTGTCAGTCCTTAACGAGATCGCTCTCCTACTGGTTTCTTTTTCTGCCTCTAAGAAGAACTCCATTAAAATTTTGGATATTTCTTCTTTAGATTTCATAAAGAAGACTCTACGATATCCAGACGCTTCATCCTTCATGGTCAGAAAATACTTGCACTGATTCCATGATGTCATTCCAACGTGACAGACATCCGAATGAAAACGCTGACCTGGCAAGCAATCGCATCTTCCTCGAGTTAAATGTAGACTAATTGTCTGTTTTCCTAGATAACAGGAATCACATTCGTCTCTTTTTGTTAAAATGATTTCGATACCATTAACGAGATTGTTTCTTACCATTACTCGTATCACACTGTCATTAACATGACCGAGACGTTGATGCCATAATTCCAGTAAACGAGCAACTTTTATAGAAGCTGACTATTGACTCTTCGGCCACCGAGTATCGTTTTCCGTCCATCCATTAAACGCATTATTCCATTTCCATGGTAAAAACCATAGCTTTTTGTCTTTGCCATAAACGTTGTTGAGAAAGCGATTCGTTACTCATATTCTCACAGTAAAAGACAGATTCACAAGTTCGTCTTTTCCAGTCTTTACCATTAACTGATTTCTCAATTTTTATGTCGTCAACATGAGTTGCTTTCAATGTCTTACCGTCTGCAATATTCAATATGAGTGGTGAAACAATCTTCCGAAGTGATGAAAACCATCCAAGATTACCCGTCAGACGAACACTCGTACCAGAGTCTGCGATGATACATCCTTCACTGCAAAAATTAAAAGCAGATGATGCTGATAATCCTTTCTCGGCTCCCTTATCCTTCGATTCCTTTGTTCCCTTGTGTGAATCTGCTTTCTCAGACTTCTCCAGTTTTGACCTGCAATCTCGTTTTAAATGTCCAATTTTTCCACACTTGTGATACCTGCCTTTAAATTTTCTTCCGGTAGCCTTCATTGTTTGACCTTGCATTGATCTCGACTGTAATTTAAAAGCTTCATCTAATACGTCTTCTGATCTTCCTGCAACGCTTCGCTTTGCATTGGCAAGTTTCTCCAAGAAAACGTCCAGAGATACTTCTTCCGATAGAAGAGACCAGCTTGTAACGAAGTTATCAAAACTCTTCGGTAATGATCCTAAAATCTTAGCCAACATAAGCTTTTCATTAAATCTATTGCCAAAATCATCTGGATTTAAGGCTTCAATTTTACGTGCAATAACTTATAGTCCTACCACAAATGTACCGATCGAATCATCTGGTGTCCAGGAAAGAATAAAGAACTCACGTAACGATTCCAAAAGAGCATTCAATGTCTTTGGCTCATAGACAGTTTTGATCCTTTTGATAATGTCTGCTGACGTCTCGCAGTCGCATACCTGATCAAACGTTGTGTCATCTAATGTTGATCGTATAATCGACCGTGCCTTGCTGTCCTTTGCCTTACAGTCATCAATTTCTTTCGCATTTGTAACGACACCACCTTGATTTATCTCTTCTTTCGGTCTGACCGTCGTACCAGCAGCGATTTCCCATATTCGATGACTCTCAAGGACATCACGGATCTTAATTTTCCACCGACCATACGTTGCTTTCGTGAGCTTACTCGGACATCTCTTAATGACATTTCGTCAGCCATCTTTTCTTGCACGCTCTTTCGATGACAGTCGTCAATCTTTCTAGCTCCACAAAAACACACGCCTTCACAATTCTCCAACTCTCAGACGCAGTTAAGTCTCATAATCTGATGTTAATGAAGTGTAAAGTAAATATACTAGTATTTAAGTAATGTAAGGTATAAGTAAAAGAAAGCGACATACATAAATATAGAAGCGAGGCTGACAGTCAAAAATAAACAGAGTGAAGTAGTATTCGAATAAAGAACAAAGGAGCCCGGCATGTCCGAGACACACAGATGATTCTCATTTCGAAGGGAAGGTTAGAGTCTCCGATTTAAGAATGAAATACTCTCTAATAGCTAATGAAAATCTCGCTAATAACAATCGCGATGTTATGTTTTAAAGCTGAAATCGTCTCTGGATTATCTGTATAACATCGATCCTTAACGGCACCTTACAGAAAAAAGTCTAACGGCGTCAAATCGCATCTCCGCGCAGGCTAATCGACATCTCCAAAACGGCTGATTATTCGGTTGTCAAATTTGGTGCACAAGAGATCGATTGTCAGTCGGCTTGTATGGCATGTGGCACCATCTTATTGAAACCAAAGGTCGTCCACATTCATAACATCGATTTGAGGCCAAAAAAAGTTGGTCAACATGGCTCTGTGACGATCGCCATTGACGGTACCGGTGTTTCCAGCAGCATTTTCATTGAAAAATGGGCCAATTATGCCACCACTCCAAAATCCACACCAAACTGTCGCTCTTGGTGGATGCATTGGCTTCTCTACGATTACGTGTGGCTGTTCCGAACCCCAAATCCGGCAGTTCTGTTTGTTTACATAGCCACCGAGATGGAAATGCGCTTCATCTGGAAAGACGATTTTTCGACAAAAATCGACGTCATTATTGAGCTGGTTATGTCCCACACAGCGAACTGATATCGAAGCGGATGGTCCTTTGCTTTCAACTCCTGAGTCATCTGGATCTTGTAGGCCAATAATCCGAGGTCTTTGTGCAGCATTCTTCTCAGGCTGTTGTGACTAATGGCCAGTTGTTGCGATCGACGTCGAGTTGAGGTCGATGGATTCTGTCTCACACTACGGGCCATAGCCTCAATATGCTGAGGAGTGCGCACTGTCCGAGCTCGGAGACAACTTCTGTGTTCCAATAGCACGCTTGTCCCACGAATTTTCTTCAACAATTTCATTACAGCGGAAAAAGCTTGACCCTTTTTCACGACCCATATTTCTTTTCAAAATTTGCACGGTTTCTGCTATACAATACTAATTTTGAAAATAAGTTTTTAATATTTCGAAACGCTCCTCCAGCGAAAACATGGTTGTTTCGTGTCGTGGAATATCAGACGGACCAGCTGTTCAAATTTCAAGCAAATCGGTCACACCAGTGATGCCATAGCCTATAATTTAAAAACAAATCAGTAGATGGCCCACCCTATATTATGACTTCAACTTCGGATTCTACTCATCATGGACGTCCTGCTAAACAGAAACCTTTGGCGGTGTAGTGGATAGAGGCTCAGACTGCTACACGGCAGACCTGGGTTCAAATCCCGCCCATCACCTCTGGTTTTTCTATATGATATGTATATCGAAGCACTGGTGGTTCGGAACCTACCTTACACAGTAGGTCCTAGGCCAAATGACCTTAGCAGTCGGTGCCGAAAAATGAATTTAAAAAAAAAAAACCTTTGACAGTACTAGCATATAATAATGGAAAAACTGGCATCGATAGGAGCGACCAGATAGTATCATATGCCACAACGATACGGAAAAGTATCAAGTGGTATTGTAAATTAGCACTACATTTGCTTTTAGGAACAAGTATAGTAAATGCTCACATCATGTACCAGAGAGCAAATAAAAAAATAGAAATAAGAAAGTTTCGAGAACTTCTCGTTGCTGAATGGTTATGCTCGGAAAATGCTATGCTCGACAATAATAGAAATAAAACGAAAAACGTGACGGGGCCCCCACGGAAGCATTACCCGTCACCCAGATTTAAGTGACGTGTGGACGAACGTGTTAATAAACATTACTCTTTCTACTACAGTTTATTTATACACAAAAAAAAAAACAAAATATATTCATTTACTGAACGAGTATATCCAATATTCATGTTGCCTGACTGGTATATGTGTGGCGTAAAGGTATATAAGAGATGCGGTAGATAGAATCGAGATGGATTTGCGCAAAACGAACAGGCCTATATGCCGAAAAATAGACAGACGTTACTTAGCGGTTGCCGAATCATGAAGTATAAAACCGATAACAGCTATTTGTGTTTTTCACGTTAATAATTTAATATACAACAGATATTTCTTGTTCACTATGTAATATATTGTTTATTTTTCGTGTTTTTTAATGAATAAATTGATATACTTACTACAATCTTGAAAGCTCATACAAATATCTGAGATCCGAAGTGTTCAGAAATGCAGAGCAATAAAAAGGAGTGTGAAGTAGCAATAAAAAGTACATACGTACATAATTGTGATAAAGTGTATAAGAATGCAAAGTTTGGAAGAAAGTATAAAACACCGCTATAGAAATCGCAGATATTAACACGCCTCAGAAAGATTTATCGAACATGGACGTAGCTAATATGGACTTTATGAAGTTAACAAAATTGAAAAAATAGAGAAAGAAAAGAAAACAGGCAAAAAACGTGAATTAGCTGCAAATCTTAACACGTTCAACCTGGCGCATTTTTTCCCGCCAGAAGAAAGCGATGCCTGTAAACCCCTGGTGGATCACGCCGGGTTGAACGTGTTAAAGCTACTTTTGCGCGAAAAAAAAGAGGAAGTAATGGGCTTAAGGGGATATTTTTGTAAATTCATACGCAATAATTGTGCAGCTATTCTCTAGTTTGCTAAAACGGGATGTCGCATTTAATTCTGGGAATAACGAATAACAGACATTTAAACAATTAAAAGTAATAATTTGTAACAAGTCAGTATTTAGATTCTCTACACCAAATGTAGAAACAGAGTTACACAGAGGTACCATAAGTTACGGAGTTATGTTGTTATAGCGCGATAGTGAGAAGTGTGCTCTCCATCTTATTTATTATTCCAGCAGAAAAACTATACCTATCGAAGAAAAATATTTTATTAGCACCTTGAATAAGTTCTCGCTGTTTCCTAACGAATGGTATTACCAGGATATGCATGTAATTTCAGATGGTAACGCATTTACAAGGAAATACTATCGGTAAGCTTAAACTTTAGTGTACGTTGGTTCATCAGTGTAAAAACTTTTTTTTTCAGAGGTAATGTCAGGTAATGAGTATTTGCGGGAAATTTTATTGCCCTATTTTATTTAAAATATCAATAAATCTGTTGCTGAAGCACACAAATTCTTGTTAACATTTACAGTCAGCATGTTTTATCGGTAACAATATACAGAGACTCATTTCGACACTTCCAAAATAATAATTTTGATCTTGAAGATAAAGAACGCTCTCGCGCACCGAAAAAGTTGGAAATGAAGAATTGAAGGAATTACTTAATGAAAGCGTGCCAGACAATAGCTTAACTTGCAAAATCATTACAAGTAAATGAGAGAACAGTTTTGAAACGTTTGAAAGCATTAAGAATGATCTACAAACAAAAACATTCTATGCCGTATGAGTAAAACAGGGAGAACTTATTCAGGATCCTAATAGTTACGAACTAGAGGCATTAGCTAGAAATTCCATTTAAAATATCATCAGGTATATTCAATGCTACAATATGATAATAGTAAAAAATTAAAGTAAAAAACTGGTCAAAATTGGACGTAAAAAAAATGTATTTATACAAGTTTGAGAATGTACGGACGAAAGACTGCAAAGAGGGCGCTCCCTTGAATGATTGCATAATCGAGGTCAAAGCCGAAGATATCTTTGAGATGGACTGGACGTTTAAGTAAAGGATAGATGGTGGAAGAGAAGTGAGAAGACTGTATTCATGCGTAGATTCTGAAAACAGCGTTAAAAATGTCACATCATATCACAATGTTCAAACATTTTAGATATTCAGCATCGAAAACGAGTCTGCATGCCACCTGATAACATGCGTGTTATATACACATGCTTATAAATTATACTCACATACTTATAAAATGTATACATAAAAATATGTTATTTGGATACCAATAATAAATGTGTCTTTTCTTCTGGAAGTAAACACCGTAGAGACAAATTTAGGTAGAGACCCATTAGACACTCTCAATGGGGTTGTGAAGTAATATTGTTTTCTGCAGAAAACATAAAGAAAGCATGTCTTCTACTTAACTGGCATTGGGATAGCCATGTTATATCAAAACATTACGTGATAAAACAGTAGGACAAGCAACAGGCATATGTCACTGGGGAAAGTAATGTGGAAGAAACACCATTAATTTAGCCTGATATGATTCTTCTTCCTCCCTTACATAAAACTCGAGCTGATAAAGAATTTTGTTAAGGTACTGAACAAAGAAGATAGTAGATTATTACATTTGCAAAGCAAGATTCCACAATTAACATACGCGAAATTGAAAGAAGGGATTTTTATTGGACCTTAAATCAGAAAACTCATGGAAGACAAAATATTTGAAAAGAATTTACAAACGGTTGAATGAGTAGCTTAGCAATCATTTAAAAGGCTTATGCGTGGATTTCTTGGAAACTCAAAAGAAAAAAATTATAAAACCTTAGTGGCAAATTTATTGAAATGTTCCAGGAATATGGGTTGTCGAATGTCTCTGAAAATCCATTTCCTTCATTGACATATAAATTTTTTTCCGAAAATCTAAATGATGTTAGTGATGATCAAATCAATGATGATCAAATCATCCGTTATGGAAAAAAAGTGCCAAGGTCGTAAAAATCCAGTAATGATGGGGGATTACTGATGATTTCTTGTGAGGGAAAGCAGGCAACAGTACAAAAAAAATCATATACTACCAAACACTTTTAAGTAAAGTTACAGGTATATTCCCTTAAAAGATTGCCCAAATATAATTGCATGCACATAAAACTGCATTTGTCAATTTATGTTAAAGTAGCACAAATAAATCATATGATAGTAACGAATCTAACATTATATTTTATTTGAAACCGCGTGTGCATTATATGATTTAGAATGTGTTTATATATTTTGAACCTGACGTGATGGAAGATTTTTATGGCGATTTTCAAAATCAGCATATCCTTTTCTTTAAGAATTATCTATTTTTATCGCGGAGGTCTACGTATGTTCAAAATGAGATCGTAACTAAAATTGTTGGAAGTCTCTTGCACGGGACGAACTCTTGTGTATCCATTATGTTAACGAATGGCCAAAAAGGACAAATTCAAAGGTGGCAGTGAGCTAAAGGCATTATCATCGTTACTTTTAAATTTGTGGCATTGGCGGGAAAATTTGAATACTAATTTCAATGAGAATGGGAAGGATTTTAACTTTTCAGGTTTTTAATACTGTTTAAAAGGTTATTATATGCGGGATTTAAATTAGATGTGTCTGTTTAAAGATTTATCAGATTGGGTTCGGTTATAATACGTAACATTTCTAAGATGAGTCATTTGAAATAATGTGGTTCACTGTCAAGAATTGAGAGAAGCTCAAAATCAAATGTGTGATCAAAGTTTAACCGTTTTAGTGCCGGGCAAAAAATCGGTGCCTGTGCGAAGATAACCGGACATATTGAACGAATTTACAAAGGTTTCGAAAAAAGCTCATAAAAACCAAACTCAAAATGATATTTACATAATTCAAAGAGCAACGTATTACGAAAGAAACGGAGAATAAGGTGATGCCAATAGTTTTATAAATTTATTTTCAGATAAAGTTCTCTCGCAATGCGAATAGTAAGGCACTATTGGATGCGCAACGATATATCGTCACTGGCACTTTTCGCAAGTGTTACGAACGACGATATATCGTCGTCCGACACTAAAAGGGTTAAATGATGTTGAGAAAGTACTAAGTTCTGTAACCGACCGACGGCACTATTCGGAGAAGTCAGGCACGTTGGAATACGTTTAGATAGTAATTAAAGCTTACTGTAGGCTCGGGCCTCCTAGCTTCGGATGGCAGTGGCAGGTTTAGACAAGATATGCACGAGAACACGTAATGTAGCTTCACTTTTTTCTATGCAATACGCTTGACGTCACGCGTGTGATTTTGATAATAATAAAGCGTTGAGATTGATCACCTGCAATATAAAAAATAATTATAACATTACGAAACTTTTACTAAATTAACAGCTGCAGCTCTTGAAAATGATCGCAGTGCACGGTATAATGAGAAAAGCGTAAATGTACACTGTTGTGCGATATAAATAGCAACGCGTAGATGTACGCTATTAATCTCTCCCAATGACTACTGACTGGTAGTCTGTTCGAATCTGGCTTAATCCGGATCTTTAAGATCAAGATAACTAATATATTTAGCGTGCTCTGAGAATGAAACGAGTGAGAACTGCCTCTTATCACGTATCCTCTGGTTTCACCGTGAAACCAGGAACGACAAAAGGCAGGTGTAGACTTTGGGTCCCCGGGAAACGACTTCTGCTCGGCACTATCCTGCTCGTTGACGCGACCTGAGCTAACCAAACTGGAAAGTCGTGTCTGTCCGGCCGCGGTTGCGGGATGAGGAGAGTAAGGACCAGGGTAAGCCTCCTGGTTATTCGGCCAACATGCGTGGGTTCGGGAATCCGGAGATCGAGCGTCCCCACGACACCCAAACATGCACCAGGGATTAGTGCGCGTGCCTTATGGAACGGGAGCAAGCTTAGCGAGAACGATTGCTGACGATGCTCAATGATCGGCGATACACAAACTCGATAGGAGAATCATCAGGCACCGTAGTGCGCTGGGCGAATTCTTCGCGAGACGATCGGGTCACAAAGCCGTACGGTAAACCTGTACCGCCTAGAGTCGGTCAAGCGACGCACCTGAATGCACTTTACCAGGCACAGCGGAAACGCCAAATCTAAGACAAGCAGGGCACCGTAGTGAGCTAAATCGTCTTAATGGCGTCGTGTGGGCCAGCGAGGATTGTCAGGCTGAAATGGATCCCTAAGAACCCTCGGCAGTACTACTTTTCGTCTCCCGAGCCGGCATTAGCCGGTTTTTGCGTCGTTATTCTTAAATGAATTTATCGGGCATTAATGGCATTCATAATACTTGTACCTGGTTGATACGTTCGAAACTTATACTTTGTATTCAAATGAAAGACTCTACTATAATAGCTTAACTGTTTGAGATATATGTTTCAAAAATTAAAGTGAAAGGGCTCGGATGCCCGTATATGTTAAAAAACGTCTATCTGTTTAGGCCACCAGATTCAAAGTGCCACTCTCGTGCGCTGCATCGAACTCCTTCGATCGGACAATCTAAATGGGAGTTCGACACTAGCGCACGAAACTCAGTTGATCAGGGGAAAACGGCCTGCCACTGACGGGTCGTACGTATTTATGTATGCGACCATTCGTACGGTTACAGTTGTCATTTTGTAAACTAGGAAAACATAACTTTGTTACATAACTAGCATTACAATCACGGCATATAATCCTATAGGCCGTGTTGTATTTGTCCTGCTTTGGTTCCTGATCTTTGTCTCAACGAACGACGTAACTAAGTTTATTATTTGAAATGAAAGCGGTACAAAAATTATGTTTTGAAAATTCAATCTAGTTAGTCTAAAATCGTGTTAAGAAAAAAGGGAATGGGTAAAAATGTGATATTATCTTCTGAGTTTTCAGTTATTATTATTCGGTTATTATTACTCGCTGGATTTTTGAGTCTTTTGAGCTGTTTCTTTATGGTCTGATTAACTATGAAGTCGGGATAGTTGTTGCCTTTGATGGTTGTTTCTAACGAGAGAGAAGTTTTTGATATGGAAGGTGCTATCAAAAAGTAAATCGAGACTATGGATGACACCCTTCTTCTGTGAGACATGGCGTTGAGAAGTGAAGTCAATATATCTCCCAGAAAAGATGGGTTTATGATACTAATCCTTTATGATACCAGCTTATACCATTGATTGTATCCTGCCTCCTTTATCTTTTCCTCTCTCTCATTCCTCTCTATACTTCTGCCATTTCTCTACAATTTTTTCGAACACTTCCTCCTTACCCTCCTCCCTTCTCCTCACCAATTCCACTATTCTCACTCCTCCTCTCATTAACATTTCCCTTCTTTCCTCTTCGCAGCCAGACCCCACCTTCCCCTTTCCCGCTCTTTTCTTAATTTCTCGCCAGCAACTTCTGTCTAACTCACCGCTCTTTCCTTTCTGTACTCCTTTCTGGAATCCACACCGCCTTCTCGCTACTTTTATTTCCACCTTCTCTCTCTTCAGCTCCTCTCTTATTATATATCCCGGTGTTGCTCTTTCTACCTCCAACACCTATCTCAAATATCTATCCTGTATATGTTCCATCTCCTTCCTTTGCTTCTACTTCCAGACCTCCACTCCACAACACATTATCGTCCAAACTAGCTTGTCGAACAGCCATATCCACCTCTCCCAGTCCCCCACAAACCTTCTTTTACCCATCCCCCAAACTCTTCCCATCACCACCGCCGGCCTTTTTACCTTATCCTTACAGTGTCCTTCTTGTCCCCCATGATTCTGAAATTTGTATCCCAAGTACGTTAATTCCCTTATCTCTTCTATTTTCTTCCCCCTCCACCACCATTTTACTTCCATCCCGTTCCCCCCTTCTTTTCTAAACCGTATCGTCTTCGACTTTCCTACATTTAGATATCCGGTCCAATATCCTTTCTCCTCTCCTAATATCCTCCTTCTCCATTAAACTCTTTGTCCCTCCCTCATGCTCCGCCAGCAACACAATATCGTTCTCGTACTCTAGGGTATAAATCTTTTTCACCCACCCTTACCCGCCCCCCTCTGTTTTACCTTCGCCATTTCCTGCTCTATGTTCGCTATCAGCATATTAAAGAGTAAGAGAGTTTATCGGGCAACCGTGTCTCAAACCTCTCGCTATCCAAAACTCAGCTCCTTCTCCCCCTATCCTCACCCTACTCCTCGTCACCTTTATTACGATGTTTATCCTGTTCACCAATCTCTCCCTCACTCCCCTCTTCCTCAAAGTCTCTAACAATATCCCTCTATCCACTGAGTCAAACGCAGCTTTTAGGTTCACCGCGCACACAATCATGTTCCCTCTTTTTCTCCCCAATTCTCTATTTACCAAATAGTTCAATACATAGATATTATCTATCATCTCTCTGCGTCTTCAAAACCCTGCTTGATTTTCAGGAATTATACTTTACTCTTCTGCCTCCTTCCTCAATCTTTGTACTAACACACCCGTGTATACCCTGTATAACGCCGGAATTATTGTTACCCCTCTGCAGTCCTCCACTACCCCTTCTTCCTTCGCGCTCTTCTTCCTCACCGGTACTACTACTCACTCCTTCCATTTCTTTGACCATTCTTCCCTTCTCCATATCCTACTGCTTTTCCCACTTCATAACTTCCTGTCCTCCATATTTCCATGCTTCCACCGATGTCTCATCCCCTCCCATCGCCTCCCCGTCCTTCATTCTTCCTAGTACTGTCTGCAACTCTCTTTCGCTAATTTCCTCATCCTCTTTTCTCCCCCCCCCCCCACCGTCCACTACCCCTCCCTCTACCCCTCCTAGCAACTCCCTAAAATATGCGCTTCACACTTCCATCTCTATTCCTTTCTCTATCCTCCTCCTCTTTCCCCTTGCCCTATTTATTTACCACCATACCTCTCCTTTATTTCTTGCCTCTCTAATTTCTTTCTCTCATGTATCTCTTTCCTCCTCCTTCTTTCTGTCGTATAAACTTCTGTATCCTCACTTTTCCTTCCTGTAGCAATCCCCCTCGCCCCCTCTTTTTTGCATCATCTTAACACCTGCCTTGCTTCCTTCTTCTTCTCCATACATTCCTTCTCCCACTACCCCATTCTACCTGCCTCCCCTTCCCCATTCCTTCTCTTCTCCGCTATCCCTGTCATCACTTCCTTCATCCTTTTCTTTACTTCTCCCAGCCCCCCGTCTTTCCTCTTCTCATTTTTCCTTCCCGTCATTTTTTCGAACTCTTCTCCCTCTCTCTCTCCTCCTCTCCTTGTCCTCTTTTTGTTTACCTTTCTCTCCCTGATCCCTTTCTCCTTTCACTTTCACTATCACCGGCACATGATCCTTTACTCTCATATCCATCTATCTCCTCTCCTGACCTCTTCGTCTTCCACCACATGGTCTATCACCGATGCCGCTCTTCCCCTTACATACATACATTCCCCTTCCTCATCACCCTTTGTACACTCATTTAGTACCCCCCATCCTCTTTTTTCCATGCAGCTTATCATTCTTCTTCCCTCACTATTTATCATTCTATCTCTAGATTTTCTTACCTTCTTTCCTAACCTGCTCCCCCCATCCCCCTCCCATTTTTCCTATTCTTTCATTAAAATCACCGCCTACTATCATTCTCTTGCTTTCTCCCCTTCGTACTCATTCTCCCTTCTTCATTATTTTCTCTATCATCCCCTAACCTTCACTTACGTGTCACGATCTACCGTCGGGACCGATTTTTATATTAATTTATATTACGAAGATTCGCGGTTTTTCGGGGACAACGTGCCTACGCGACACTCCCCTGGGATGAGGCGAATTGTTTAG
>JBCFXI010002749.1:0-17378 GCA_038496175.1 Ampulex compressa
TATTATATTTAACAAGATAAAATAATGATAATTACAAAGTAAGAAATCAAAAATTTTGTTATAATTCGTACAATTAAATAATTACATATGGAGATGACGATATGTATAAAAACTGTGTACAGATAATTCGCTAATTCGATAATAATAATAATTCAAGGAGAATCATTTATAGACTAGATTATTATGTAGGGTATAATTAATTCATTTTTCGGCATCGACTGCTAAGGTCATTTGGCATGTAGGGTATAGTTGCTTAAGTCGTATCACTTGCATTTTGAATAAACTACGGCGACAACAGCACCTGCAACGGTAACCAAACATATATCTGAATCAACCAACTTGTTTTACATATTATTGTCTGCCATAAACCAGATCTCGTTATGAATCCTTTCATCGAGTAAGTTTATTTCAATTTTCTTCTAATTTTGCGTATATGTTTGGTAGTTAATCTTGCAAGTAAATTAAAGCGTGAGCCATTTCAAAGCTTGTTTTTAAAAACGCTATAAAATGAGTCTACATCAATATTTAAACCAAAATTTTTTTTTATCGTGAAGGTTGGAGTCTCCGATTAAAGAATGAAAAACAATTTCATTCATGTGGCACCCTCTGCTGACCTTACAGTAAGCCATCCTGCAAATCCAGTTTTCAAACACTTTTTCAAATATTTCGCCGCCTATCTCGCTAATAACAGTCGCGATGTTATGCTTTAAAGCTGGAATTATCTCTGGATTATCCGCATAACATCGATCCTTAATGGCACCCCACAGAAAAAAGTCTAACGGCGTCAAATCGCAGCTCCGCGCAGGACAATTGACATCTCCAAAACGGCTGATTATTCGGTTGCCAAATTTGGTGCGCAAGAGATCGATTATCAGTCGGCTTGTACAGACGGATCCATTAATTTGTTCCGCGACCCCTGAAGGGGAGCAAGGAGAAGGTGGAACAGGACCGTGGCGGTGTCAAGCGGCTGGCGCCAATTGGTTCAGATTTTTTTTTTAATTTATTCTTCGGCACCGACTGCTAAGGTCAATTTACAAACTGCGCAGAAATGTATAATTATGGTTGTTGCGATATACATTGACATATTTTATTGTATTATTCATAAAACGTAGAAGGAACTACTATGAAGGATAATTTTAGAATTTATACAGAAGGAACTATGGAAACGGCTATAAAAGATGTTAGGCTCCATAAAACTCCGTATAAAATGACAGCTACTAAATAAAATTTTTTAATTTGATTGTTCTTTTTTGTAAACCGTCACGAACTATCGTTTTTACCATTTTTTAATTATAGTTTTAAGATCAGGAAATTTACGATTGTTGGTCAAGCGTGTCTGCGCGACACTCCCCTGGGGTGAGGCAAATTGACTAACGATCTCGTGCGAATTTTCTGAGGGATTCGTCGAGTTCTTTGACGAAATCACCGCAAAGATGTTCAATGAATGGTTCAAGGACGAACGTAGGAGGTTGAGAAAGATCCTCAAGAGCAGCGAAACCTTCTTTTACAATAAAAGATTTTATCAATGATTCTAGTTCGAAATAAAACTTTTTAACATTGAGCTTCTGTCTACAGGGAGATTGACGTTTGAATTTAATTCTCATTAAACTGACCCTTGGTCTTCTCGGTTATACCGCTACGCAGTCGATTGCGCCTCGGGTAGTTTACGAATATCGGGATGTTTACTACTGAATAGAGAAAAGCTCCGTTAGAAAATATGATGACAATCCTCTAAGGCTTACTGATATTAATCTTTAGAGCAGGGAGATTGAGAGACCGTCAGCAACCCTTCTACAGTCTTCTAACTGTGGTACAAACTCGAATTATGATAATCTAACTGTGAGCCGTTGCCAAAAGTATCTAGTTATATTTCGATAGAATTCTACCCCTTCCTAACAAAAAAAATGACAACAGCATGACCTGATTCTGCACGCACATCTTTCCCATGCGTCTTAGATTTCGGTTTTGTTTTGGGGTTCCCAGAATCCGTGATGTTGACGAAGGATTAATATCTTCTCGGACCTCCTCCCCATTTCCTGTTACGATTAAGATACTGTTTCACGGCTTCGACCCACAGGCGCTCGGTACCGATAACTTGAGTTACTTGGTCTCTCTACCTCCTTTTTCATAGGCGTAGGGACGGTGTACGTAACAAAACTTACTCGAGAATAATTTTTTTTAAATAGTCAATAAATTTCTATATTCGTACATTACAAAAACTATTGGGTTGACAAGAAAGTAATTTTGGTTTTTAAGTGTGAAATAAAACTCAAATTTTTCTACACAAAAAATTAACGTTAATCAGTCAAATATCTTCCATTCAGTTCGATGACCTTTTACCATCCTTCTGGTAATTTCATAATCTCGCGCTCATACAGCTTCTGGTTCTTATCAGCAAAACACTCAGCCAAATGCAAAAAATGTTGTAAACTTCGAAATAAATGATAATCCAATGGTGCTTGGTCAGTTTTTAAACTAATTCTGACACGCATTCTGTTAAAGAAGCCGCTTTCTTGCCTTTATAAAAATAAAGAAGTAAAATGTGTCGAAAGTGCTTATTTTTGCACACCATATTAAAACTGACCGTAAACTGACAATTATAAACAAAATTACACAGAATTTGTTTCTATAGCAAGCTAAAGGTATCGACTACCAAATCCGAACAGAAAAAGAGTTCTAGCATTGACAAAAGAATAACGAAACAAACATAACGTTATATACTGGCGCAAACCGAAGTTACTTTTTTGGCAACCCAATAATTCATTAATTGGTTTTTCTTCCTCTGTTCACTACTGAAGCAAAACTATTGAATTTTTTATTTTCGCTTGGCATCAACTATTGAATCAAACTTTACTTTTCGAAAAAAAAAAATTTCCTAAAGCCATCAGAAATTAATACTTGTCGTAATATAATAAAAAAATAATCTGTGCAGCGACCAGTAATTATACGAGGGTGGTCCGATAAGTATATAGCCTCACCGCCCGATGGTGCCATTATCGTAAATATAAAACGATAAATATACTATCGTGTAATATATTCTCATAGACAGCTACTGTCAAAATTTCAGCCAAATTGGACTCGTAGTTTTACTTTGGCCGGGTTTGAAAGCGGGCAATGGGTGCCGCGTTTGCTCACTCCGGACAACAAGCGCACCCGTGAGACTCCGCCGTCGCCACTGCCAAATTATTCGAATTAGGCTGCGAACTGCTGCCCAATCCACCGTATTCTCCAGATTTGGCCCCGTGCGACTTCTTTTTGTTTCCAAACTTGAAGAAGTCACTCGCCGAGCGGAAATTTGAGTCGAATGAGGAGGTTATCGCCGCCACAGACGCCTACTTTGAAGACCTCCGGAAAACGTTTTTTTCAGACGGGTTAAAGAAGTTGGAGCATCGCTGGGTCAAGTGTATCGAGCTAAAAGGAGACTATGTTGAGAAATAAAACGCCACTTTTCCGAAATTTTCGTTTTCCTTTTGTAAGCTAAGTACTTATCGGATCACCCACGTATATCTTCCATAAAATGAACTTAGCCTGAGCTATGTGAACAAATACACAAAAAATTCCTTAAAGTGTCAACTACTAGTACCTTTACCTTTTTCTCCTTCCAACATTTTGTGGGCTATTCACAGAATACATCGTAGGCCATGTCGGTATTTACATGATCTTTCTAAATGTGCTTTGAATTTGTCCCGCCCTACTGAAGGAGTATTAACAAATTTGCATTGTCGCGTATCAAATGTTTGGGAAGTTTCCCATAATTCTCACAGGGATAGAAAGATGCGAAGAAAGAAAATGCGAGGACGCATACGGCTGCAATGGCTCAAGTGATGAAGTGACACGTATCGAAACATGAGGATGATAAAAATGGATAGGTTTAATTCGCTGAATTTCGACGTTTGTATCGCGATGAATCCTAGGGTTTTTTCAGCATTATAAACGCATCCTAGTAAACGCTTGTAGTGAATGAATTTTAATAAAGTCGCGTGATGGTGGATATTGCGTTAGAGGGATCTAGTAATATACCGTCGCCCAAAATTGAGCTGACACGGATACAATGACGAGTATCGCATATTAAGCCCGATAACCATGTCTTTCCGCTCGTGAATTTTGTATTAGTATCCTATGCTACCGCAAACGGAAAAATATACATGGTCGTTTAAAGCGTTAACGCAAGTAGAGAAACCGCGCTATCTGATTTTTGCTCTAAGGAACAGTGCACAAAATACTCACACTGAGAAGAATTATGTATTTCAGGACACCTTAATCGTGGACATTACATTGCACCTATACTCAAATTTCTATCCGTACGACAAGTTGAATATAAATTTTGCTAGCAACATATACTCTTTCTTTTTTTTTTTTCTTTCAGGGCATCGACGTCCATGGTCATTAGCCTTCAACATATACTCGATGGTGTCTCAGATGTATATTAAATTTATGAGGTCTTATTATGGGCTAAAAAATTGTGCACCCATGCTCGATTTCTACGACTTTCTTCGCAGTAGATTGCTCTCATCAAAATGAATCGGAGAAAAGCGGTACGGTGGATGTGTGGATAGAAATTAAATGTAGAAATGCTGTTCTACCAAATACACATGCATATTACCTCATTTTACATGATAGGATTGCAGAGTAGAATCTGTTAGCGAATATGTACGAAAAATTGTATAATCACTGCACTGAATAAAATAATATGTATCGAACATTTTGTCATTTCCTGCCCCTCCCCTTTTCCTCGCCCCACCATGATCCCACTAACTCCGCATAACCGCGCCTTTCGCTTTCACCAGGATGTACCTTTTCGAGTAAATGTGCTCTAATCTAAGGAGCGTAGAGATAGTGTTTCAATATATCCAGTCACATGTTAGCATGTTAAACCGGAAAAAGGAAAAAAAAAAGTTCTAGACAAATACTATAGCCTAAGGACCATTTCTGCTACCAGGTAAAGAGTAAAGAGTAAGGCCTGCACATTGTCTCATACTCATACTAACCGTTATGACTTTTGTGTAATAAACAAAAAAAAAGGTTCAACACGCTACGTCATAGCAAGGCCTGCCAGTTTAATCTTATTTTTCCCACATATTAGACTGATAATAAAAACCGTAGAACTATCAGAGAGAAAGATTAAATTGCGGATATTGAGTATACACACAGACTATTCTCATTGTTTATATGATGCCTTCTGGATCATCAAAATCAAGTGCTCGGGTCTAAAAGTCATAGAGATAGAGCCTGGAATTGCTTATATGACGCCAATAGTGGTGCGCCTTTTAAGTCATCCTTTAGGCGATTTACGCTATGTCCCCGAGTGTCGACCACCCTGAAAGACCTACACATTGTCTCAAAGCCATAACAGCCGCCACGTGTACTTGAAGTAGTAAACAAAAAAAAAAATTCAACACCTTGCGTTATAGTATAGTCACATATTAATTATGTTTTGCGACGCAGACACAAACTCATTTTCCATCTACGTGTAGAGCGATCTGATTCCCCAAAAACCATCTCTCATCATTACCACCACCACCCCCATCCTTTCTTCATATATCATATATACTAGGTTGTTCAAAGAATTCGCAGAATAGAAATCCAAAAACGCATTTATAGTTGTAAAACTAACTTTAAATGTTAAAAATTTAAACTAAAGTTTTAAACTAAAGACATTAAACTAAAAAAACTTAAAAAGTTAAAAAAACGCTTCAAACGTTGCTGACAAAGTCGTATTTAAATGTGTTTTTGTTGCATGCGGCACCCACTGTGCATACAGATTTTGGAACCCCAAACATTATTTAAAATATTGCAAAAAAATATTGAAATACTGGTTGAGTTTCTTATATATATGTATGTTTATTAAACTTTCCCCTACGGGCTACAGTATTGCGCTTCTCTTACAATCTACTTACACTTTACTTCTTCTTCCTCTTACTTTAGTATTTATCCTACCTACCTTATATTTACTTCCCACTCATCAGCGGGTCAGCCCCCAGTCTTTCCCTGATGACTGCCCTCTCTTCCTCTCCCTCTTTCACACTTTCTCTCCTTCTCCCTCTCATTTTCCCGCTCTCCGTTCCGTTTCTTATTGCTTATTTCACTTCTCATCTTCTCCTTTACCTCTCTCCTTTCCTCCTCCCCTTTCGCTCCTTCCTTAATCTTTTTTAGCTCCCTCATCCACTCCTTCCTCTCCCTCTTGCCCCCTAAAATCCAGTTTTCTGCTTGTAGCCGACTCTCAACATCCTCCTTACCACCCAGACATCCCCCTTTCCAGGTATGTCTCCACCACCATTCCGCATACTCTGCACCTTCCATCTCCCCTAGCCTCACCGTCACCGATGTCTCACCTTCTTATTTTGTTGCCCATCTTAAACCTTGTCGGCCTCTTCCACCTACTCTCTAGCTTCTTCAGATATCCCAGTGTCCCCTTCCCCTTAATCTCCTTGTACGATCTGTTGTACTTTTCCTCTCCACAACTTCTTACCAACACCCTTTTATATTGTCTTTTTGTATATGCATGCCCTTACCGCCGCTCTTATACCCGCACTCCCTCTTTGCAGTTCCTTTCTCGCTATGTTTTCCGGCATTTTCCTTTCAACCCCTAATATCCACCTCAATTTTCTATCATCTAGTCTTTCTACCCTGCTCCTCCAGGTCTCTACCCTGTAGCTTATCATTATCCAAACCAACTTGTCATATTGGCATAATCTCCCCCGCTAGTCCGCTGCAAACTCCCTCTTCCCCGGCCCCCAAACTTTCCCCGTCACCACTGCCATCTTCCGCACTCTTTTCCGTACCTACCCCTCCTGGCCTCTAATCCTCTGGAATATGTACCCCAAGTAACTGACCTCCTTTACCTTCTCCATCTTACACCCCTTCCACCACCAGCTCGCTACCTTCTCGTCCTCCTTCCTTTTCTAAACGTAATTGCTTTGGGCTTCTCTGTGTTTAGCATTAGCCTCCTGTGGTCCAGATATCTGTTCAATTTTTCTATTATGCTTCTCATTTCTGCCTCTACCTCTACAAGGAGCACAATATTGTCCGCACAAGACAGCAAAAACACCATCTCTCTACCCAGCCTGATCTCCTCCCCATATATAACCTTTCTGATATCATCTTCCAGATCTGAGATTGACAATTCCGGGTTTGCAGGGCACCCCTGTCTTATTCCCCTTGCCGTTCAGAACACCTCTCCTTTCTTACCTTCCAACAAAACAAGCCAAAGTATTGAAATCACTTGGATGAGAAGTTTTATCGCACCCGCCGTACTCTCAGCCCTGGCTCCATCCGACTACCACCTTTTCGCATCGATGGGACACGCGTTTGTAGAGCAGCACTTCGCTGATTTCGAAGAGGTTAGAAAATGGCTCAATGAATGGTTTAGCTCAAAGAGAAAACAATTTTTTTGGAATAGTATCCATAAATTGCCCGAAAGGTGCACAAAATGTATAGAATCAAATGGGCAATACTTTGAATAAATAAATTTTAACTATCTATTGTAAATAATGTGTTTTCTTTAACGAAAAAACCGGAAAAGGATTACCGACACACCTCGTACTGCTAACAGAAACCTGGTTACATAATGACGAGAGGCTGGACGTCCCAAATTTTTATTTTGTCATGCAATTTAAACATCCAAATGTCAGAGCCGCAGGAGTAGCTATCTATAGAAACATCAATGAGAGGACAAATACTGTAACTCCTAACGTAGATATAAATGTACATCAAGCCAATAAACTGGGCTTACAGAATACGGAAATTGGTGATATTTGTACAGCCACATGTAAATTGGAAAATGGTCAGATGGTTATAATGGTGGTCATATACATATCGAAAAATGCAAAAGTTGAAGATACTGTAACGCCAGACGCGATCTCGCCTGCGTGCGAACAATATTGTATTACAATAAATATTCCTGTTCCTTTATTACGAGTTGTATTGCGTTTTGTGCTGTGGAATCTTTAGCAAGCACCCCCCCCCCGCGTAACTATATCATTGGCCTTATTCATAAAGCTTTATTGGTCTATATTATTAAAGGTGCAGCATTGTTGGGAAAAGATCTAGACAAAATGCAAATGATTATGAGAGGTAATTTTAACGCCAACTTCAACACAGATGAAGCTCGACCATTGCTAAGATTTTTGGATAAAAAATTCAGGTTAAAATTAAACACAGACAAAATCAAATTCCATTTCCTAATCCTGAAATAATAATAAAATCGTCAACAAATGCTGGAACATAAAAAGTTTCACTTCTAATGCGCGAAAATCTCTCACGCAAATTCTTTCTTTTGTGGAACGAGCAAAATTTCGCATGCGTTTTGGCGTCGCTCCATCTGCCTATCACTGAATTGATGCGGCACCCATTTTCTAATATTTTGAACCTTACCCATGGCACAGAGACGCATGGAAATGGCTGATTGAGTAACGTGCCCAGCAAGCATTTTTTCGATTGGCTATCGTCTGCATCCAAAAGAGTTTGCAATTGTTGGTCCTCAACCCTTCTAGGCCGATTTTCACGCTTTTTATTGCTCAAGTAAAAATTTCCATCTTTGGACCGACAAAACCAATCTCTGCACGTTATTTTCAATAAGGCACTATCACCGTAGGTCTCTACGAGCATTCGATGCGATTCAGCAACTGATTTCTTTAAATTGAAGCAAAAAAGCAGAGCTTCCCGCATATGCTCTTTTCCTGGCAAAAACTAGACATGCTAGAGAGCTACGGTGGAGTATTGTATAGAAACTCGGATTGCCACGCGGGAGATTTTGGTTCGAATCTCGCCCATCACCTCTGGTTTTTTAATGTGATATGTATGCTATAACTCTGGTGGTTCAGAACCCATCTTAAACAGTGAGTCCTAGGCTAAAGGACTTTAGCAGTCGGTGTCGAAAACAAATTAAAAAAAAAAACTAGGCATGCTTATCGAAGGAAAAATGTATGTTATGGTATACAATAGCTGACGGTGCGCACTGATTAATTTTGTCCGATGTCAAACTCATAAAACAAAACAAGTACTGCATGCCATGGTAGCTTATATGCTCGCTAATGCCGTCTATGAGCAAACGGCGGAATTAAGCTTATACACCTAGCATATATATGAGATGTTTTGTATGAGGACTTCGTAATATTAATTAACTGGAGAATCGCGTGCTATACACAACCTAGCGCGCCAATACAGTTTAAAAAAAAAGGACCGTCAACTATTCCGAAACGTTGTCTGGGTGAGCCTTATTACACATTCGCGATATAATGTTATATATTACATTTCGAATAAAAACTTTGCATGGATAAAAACTATTTTGTGTTTGAACAATTGGTGAAGCAAGTGATGTTGGGAAGACATACGAAACAACTCAGGCGCAAAAGTTTCTTGTTGAACGATATTTTTTCAATTTATAAAGCTAACATCCTTTTTTTTCATCTCCTTATACCGGCAGTAATTTATGTTAGGTTTCGTAATATTACATTTGCCTGTTTCTATGAATAATGCAACTGAATATATTAAAATGTATTACACCAACTATGATCATAAGTAGCTGCGTAGTTTGTAAATCGTACGTACGTCGATCGTAGAATCCATAAACCAGGTCCAGCCGTCCCTGCCGCTTGAAACCTCCACAGTCGTATTCCAGCTTCTCCTTACTCCCCTTCAGGGGTCGCGAAATAAATTAATAATTCCAAATGTATATATCCTGAACGATGTGCGTAAGTGAGACAACGATTTATGTTCACCTCGTTTCAACAAAGTGCAAAACTGATTGATAGGTATGTTGAAAATCACTAAGTAAGGCTATCGCGCCAATCAAGATGACGTAGAGAGATAGAGGAAAAAATGTTGGGGGGGGGGGGGGGTTGATTTTTGCATAGAAAAGAAAACGTGGAGAAGACGATAACTTCGTTCTACAGAACAAAATGTCCTCATAAGCACTAGGATGAATAGGATAAAGAGAAGGGAAGGGGCGCTTTGTCACGCCCCTGAGCAGTGTGAAAAGAAAGGAAATAAAAGTCAAAAACTGAGCTGGTGTTTTACCTTCTTTACCCAGCAAGACGCTTGTGCCTCCAGGAAGAGGTAAAAATTATAAAGTAAACTAAAGGGTTTCTTTTGCACTTCCCCTACATTCTAAAATGTCCGAACCTCCCTCATAAGCAATAGGGCGAAGAAGAAGATCTCTGATCAATAACTGAGTAACTTTTGAACAGTGAAGAGCAAATATAAGTGTACAACACTTTGAACGTGACGCGAGTAAGAATGTAGAACAATATGGAGCTTCTGATGGCGTACTCCTGTCGGAACACATAGAGGCCTATGTGGTTTTGATGGTGCTAGTGAGCCACTGCGCAATTGCGAGACTGATAACAGTGTACAAGAAGAGAAAGGAGCCGAAAATTTGCGTAGATTGTTTCCAGGGTCTGCCAGAGACCATTCATCCATATCTGGCGCACGCCTATATACTGTCACGCGTGTCGTGTGAAAATGGTGGAACAGCGGTCCGCGCTCATATCTGTGGGCTGTATTGAGAAGTACTTCCAGCATACGCCGAAAAAGATGCGGCAACGACATTAGTTGACCATCCATAAGACATAGTAAGGAAAAGAGGTATGTAAACCAAGGTGAATATAATAAAATACTGAGGAATTATAGTAAGGAGAAAACATGTGCATTTAGCAAAGGCTACGGACGTGGTAATCGAGGAACAGGCAGTTGCACACCGATCACCATTTTTCTTAATATTCAGGAATAAAGAAGTATAGTTTCCTTCTTTTCCTCAAATAATAATGTGTGTACAAATATTCTTTCCTCCGCATACGTTATTTCCTACACTCCCACCTTCGCCGATGAATGCCAGAGTAGAGGAAAGGTCGATGAGCAACTGCGAATAGTATAATTCCTGTATGCAAATAGGATTAAGTCACATGTACCATTGATCTTTTTTTGGAGGCTTATTTTTTATTTATTTCCACCCAAACAGTGTAACTTTTAATTTCGATTTTTGTACTTAAATGTTGTACTGACCGCTATAAGTTACAAGCTCATTAATAATATTTTTTTCTCTCATTAGCTTATTGTAGGAAATGAATTAATTAGGGAATTTTTTTGATTTCCACTTGGCTTTAGCATATAATGGGTTAATACCAGCATGAAGAGGCGTCGGGCGAATCAAGATGGAGGATGTTCTCCCCAGCCATCAAACAGCGCGTATGCATACTATACGAGGTATGATCAAAAAGTAAGGTGACCTTTCATTTTTATCAAAAAATATTTATTTGTTTATCAATATTTATGTTGTCTCCGTCAAAGTAATCCCCCTTAGATATAATACACTTGTGCCACCGCTTTTTCCACTCCTCGAAGCACTTCTGATAAGTACTTTTCGGTATTACCTTGAGCTCTTCCAGCGATGCAATCTTTATATCGTCAATCGTTGCAAATCTTCGTCCTTTCATTGGTCTTTTCAGTTTTGGGAACAAAAAAAGTCACAGCGGGTCAGAATATGGTGGTTGACGCATAATTGTGGCATAGTTTTTGGCGAAAAAAATCACTTACAAGCAACGATGTGTGAGCAGGTGCGTAATCGTGATGCAAAATCCATGAATTGTTTTTCCACAACTCCGGGCGTTTTTTTCATATTGCTTCACGCAAACGCCGCATAACTTCAAAGCAATACTCCTTACTAACCTTATGGTAAGAACTAATGCACTAGGCCATGATAATCGAAGAAAACGGTGAGCAAAACCTTGACATTTGATAGAACTTGGCGTGTCTCTTCTCGGCCTTCTTCGAAGAGGTTGTACCACTCATACACATTTTTTTTACTCAGAGTACACTCACCGTATGTTAGTGTCAACATTTCAAGTGTTTTAGAATACCTCATTCATTTTTTACACAAAATTTGATGCAAATTCTTTGCTCAAGTTTTTTCGACATCAAAAAATCGTCGAACACGCAAAACACGTCCAAGCTTAATGCCCGTTACACGCAAATAAAAAATGCTATAAAGCTTAAACTGTGAATATATGTTCAGAACGAGTGTACTAACACAAGGAAAAAAAGAAAACGGCAATCGGATGTAGGTATCCCGCAGAAATTCAAAAAGTCACCTTACTTTTTGATCACACCTCGTACTTATCTCATTCGAGCGATGTACGCTGACCCACGATGGCGAAAGTGATTACCAAGTCCAAACCCTAGGGACAGCCGAAAGATAGACCGCGAGAAGGTGAACGGAAACAAAAGAATCAACAACGGTGCAACGCGAGATTGAAAGTCGGTGAATCGGCAGAGGTGTCGTCGGCCATATTAAAAGTGGGTGGACCGGTAGGTGGTGGTCAGCCATATTGGAAACGGGTGGACCGGTAGACGGTGATCGGTAAAATAGGAAAGAGGTGGATCGTAAGGCAAGGATTTCAGTAAGATAGGGACGTCGCTAAGATAGGGTGCTGGAGATACTCTTCACCACAGGATAGCCCTTCCCCTCCTCCCGCATAGTTCTGCAACAAGTCACCATAATGCCTATTTATCTATAATATATTATTAGACAGGTTGCAACAACATCAATTGGTCATAAACATCACAAGTGTTAATTTATGCTTAAGAAGATAGTTTCCCTAAAATATCTTTTATCTTGGAAAGGTCTGAGACAAGGTCCTGCGAAACTACCATCTATAAGACGCTTTCCAGCCCCATAGAATATAAAACAGCTTCGCAGTTTCTTGAGTTTTATTAGCTTTTATAATAAGTTTACAAACCATCAGGCTTACATAGTTGAGTCTTTGTTGCATTTCATGCTTAAAAGTACTCGCTGGAAGTGATCAGACGAAGAAGAAACGGCATTTGAAAATTCAAAAATCGCTTTTTGTAAAGAAGTAGTTTTGCAATTTTCGAATCCCAACAAAGAATGTTATGTATTGACCAATTCAAGTTTATACATCTTTGGAGTGACCTTGTGCCAGGAAGACAAAAGTGGGGAACTATCAGGACTATCATCGTTCACTAGCCGAACAATGATGAGAATGGAATTTGCATATTTTACTACAGAAAAGGAGATACTAGGTATCATGTTGGCTTTGAATATATTTCGAACGTATTTACACAACTCTCAGATTATTTTATTAACCGATCACCACGTGCTTACCTTTTTAATGAGTAGCAGGTTTTTGAACCAAAGGTTAACTTGATGGATACTCTCCATACAGGATTATTCGCTGAAAATCCAATTCTGTCCAGGAAAAGATAACATAACGACCAAATGTCCAAGCGGCATCAATAACTGCGCGGGGAACACGTACTCGCAAAGTGAAACACGCAGCTATTCTAACAGCATTAGCACAGAAAATGTCCAGAAAACTCCTTTTCTTTTAGAAGTAGATGTGTCAAGCTTCCCAAAATCATTCATTCATTTGAGATTAACCTGGAGATTAATCTGGAAAATTCAAGATACGTAAGTGTTAGTCAAGGACAATTTGAACCCACGACGCCAAGCTTCGTGCTTGAGCTTCGTCGGGCTTCAATCTTCCCGAAGCGATATCTCGATTCGAAAGGCAGTTCGGAGAGCCGCGAGGAGATCCGCGACGTTTGCGACTCTCAACACACGAACGTCCACACAACAAGGTAACATTGTTGTCCTTCGAACCGGATGCGGTGCCTCTGGACACGCATTCGGTCCACAATTAGCTTAATTGGAATCTGCACGCTATCACAGAATCAACAGCAAAGTGTTCTGCTCTATTCGTTCATCTGAATCAACGAGAACTACGATCACACGCCAGATGCCATGAACTATCCGCAACTGTTGAATTTATGTCGCGATCTCGTGTCTTTCCGATTTACTTTCCGAGATTTTAAGATAAAGAAATTTACGGTTTCGGGTCAAGAGTGTCTACGCGACTCTCCCCTAGGATGAGGCGGATTGACTAATGCTTTTGGGCGAATTGTGGAGGTTGAAGAAGAATATTAACGAAACCTTCTTTCGCAATAAAGACTTTTGTTAGTTTCTCAAATTCAAGTTGAAAGGCTTAAATTCGAGTTCCTGTCCACCGCGAAGTTTACGTTTGAATTTAACTCTCATCAAGCTGACTCTTAGTCTTCTCGGTTACACCGATACGCAGTCGAGTGCGCCTCAGTCCTTCCAGAGGTGACTTTAAGTCAGGATGAATCGCAACTCTCCGATTATAAAAGTAATTAAATGCTGGTTGATTCCAGATATTTGCACCCAAGTAGTTTACAAATATCGTGATGTCCACTACTGGTTGAAGAAAAACTCGATTAAGAATATTTACAGAAATGATCGAATCTTACTAGTTAGAATTTAAGCGCAGGGAGATCAAACATTACTGTCACGTCTAACCGTAATGAAAACTCGAATGGTAATGATGGCCGTACCGAAAAGCGCCGATATATATGTTGTCAAAATTCTACCCCTCCTTAGCGTAAAAATTCCAAGGGTATGACGAGATCCTACACGTGCGTCTGTGGCATATGCGTCAGGTTTTGTTTATCTGAGGGTTCTAGATTTCTAGGCGTCGACAATGAATAGATGCCTTTGAGGACTTTAGGAGCCTCTCGTCGTCTTCTGCTATCAGATGCAATTTTATGAGTCTATACTTTTGGGCGTTTGGTTCCCCTAATTTTCTATTTATTGGTGTTTCACTATCGCTGACCTAACGTTTGGGCAACTGGCATGCAGATATTAGATTTCGCTTTGGTTTGTTTCTCGATTTCCCTCTTCCATAAGCGTACGGCCGGTGTACGTAGCACAGATTATCGGAGCTTTCACCATCAAGGATTGCAGCGTCGAAGACTTCACTCGACAACAAGCAGTGAACTTCGCAACGCACATCGCATCTATACGGCGTTCGTTCATCATTGAAGCAGCGAACTTCGAAGCTGACGACTCATTAACGGAGGTATCAATCATCATACGTCGCATTCTCGAAAACTTCACTTGGCAGCAAGCAGTGAACTTCGAGGCCTACATCACAACCTGGAAGACTTTGTTCACCAACGACGCAGCGATCTGCGACGCAAACATCTCATTAGCAGAGCACTACAACAACCAAGGTGAGGAAACTACAGCATTGTCGACAAGTAAGCTCGCATGTTTGTCAGGTTCTCCAATCATTCCTTGTAACTCTATCAATTTATTCCTTTCCTTCCATCACAAATTCACTCGCAATGGCTAACGAAGTGAACAAATGATCAAGTCATTAAAGACATAGCGCGCAACATTTAAATCGCAACTGACAAGATTTAGGCGATTTGTAGAAAACTATAATGCCAAGACAAATCTCATTGAACTCAAATCTAGAACCAATAAATTAGAACAATTGTTTTCGAGCTTTGAAACATCTCAATCACAATTGGAAGAGATTGACAAATCGCACGATCAGGGAAACATAGGGAATTTATCGAAGACACTTTTTATGAAATTACGTCCAAAGCAAAACGTCTCCTACTTGAAGGCAACAGGACAGAAATTTCCTTAAACTCAGGTGGCTCAGACATTCACTCTCAATAGACTCATCAACGCTTAGAGGATCGTCTTGATCATGATATAAGCCTACCAAAGATCAATTTGCCAAGCTTTGGTGGAAGGTACGAAGACTGGCCTGGATTAGCCGATCGATGAAGCAGCCAGACATCTAGAATCATTAGGTAATTCGGCAGCAAATTACGCGGCTGCTTGGTCGATTCTAGATAAACGATACAATCGATCAAAAATAATCGCAGTGAAACACATACAATCCATGTTCGAATTGCCAGCATCTCAGCAGGCGTATTACGTGGAGTTACGACAATTTCTGCATAACGCAGAAGCGACATACCGAGCACTTCAAACATTCGAGCAACCTACAATCGATGCACTTCTAATTTGTCTATTACGAACAAAATTAGATAAAGAAACTGTTTTAAAATAGAAGATGAAATCACGAGCAACCTCTTTTCTGAAATTAGAGAAGTTCTTTAAATTCTTACATGAACGTTGCGCAATTCTAGAGCCTTCGTGCACAGATTCGAATTCAAGTCATGTACGATAGGACACTTCGCATAACATACATCGTTTACATAAAGAACAACGCGAATTACATCACTCACAAAATACAACAGGCAATGCAACAAGGTATGAACAATTAATATACGTGAATCACGTGAGCTCTAGCTGCTCAATGTGTAAAGGTAAACACTTTGCACAAAATTGCGAGAAACTCAAAAATGCATCTTTTTAGGAAAGGAACACAATCGTAAAGAACGCGAAAATTTGTTACAATTGTTTACGTTAAGGTCACATCGTAGAGGACTGTAAAACGAGCTTATGCAAAACGTGCAAAAAAAACATCAAACAGTTTTGCACGCCGAACCTAAAGCGCCCAGCAGCGCCGACAGTAGACTCTACCGTTTCAAACATAGCGATGTTAAGCACACATACAGAATCACAAACTTTGTTAGCTACAGCCATCGTCGAAATTCTTGATCAACACGGACACTGACACGCTTGTAGGGTATTACTTGACAACGGATTACAATCGCATTTTGTAACAAAACGCATCGCGTCAAAGCTGGGATTAAAACATTCTAGAACAAGTATACCCGTTAGTGGCATCGGTTACAGCATATCACAATACAAACAGTCGGTAAAAACTAAAATAAAATCACGATACAATAATTTCACGGTAGATGTAACATAATTAGTACTCGATCCATTTTCCACGATCCACGCGCGCCATTTTATCTCTTTTTAATAACGCTCTCTTAGAATAAGATCTCTTAGGATATGAGATTGTTTGAATCCCAACAACCTACCGTACGCGTCGATATGATACGCGTTATTCCTGCACTATTTTTATCGAAGCTAAAACAGGCTAAGGGGTATACGTAACTTCGTATAACTTTCCACTAAAATAGTGCACTTGAATTTATAGGTAGTTTCATTATCGAGACTTTCCTCTTTTTGCTCAAATGTAGATATATTGTACTTTAATTCAAGCGATGGAGTTAATTCTACCTAATAGAAGGCAACAGTAATATCTATCAAAAATCACAAGCAATGCATTCTCAGTACGTCAGTATCTTCGTCTCAATCACTTTGAGGCTTTAGCGTCTAGCCTAATAAAATTAGAAGTAATTCTATAACCTTAGCCTCTTACGTCCTTATCATCCAATGCGAATAACGTAACAGACCAATCCTGAACACTACCTTACTGGAGACTCCATGACAAGCATGTTAGCATATGAACAAGCTGTCACTCGGACGATAATCATCTGGGAATCATCATCTGATATGTGACGTACACCGGCCCTATGCTTATCGAAGGAGGAAAGAGACCAAGCGAAAAAAGAAAGGAAACAGCCAGAGAACGCGCGAGAACGTTCGACGGGCCCAGAATAACCTAACA
>JBCFXI010002750.1:0-17355 GCA_038496175.1 Ampulex compressa
TATATATATGGCTTAGATATTTCCTGATTAAAATGTTAGATGTTCCAAACAATTGCAATAAAATATTCGATCCCTTTATTTCTCTTCCATCAAATACCGATTAAGAATTAATATAATCAACTAAATATAGACTAAATTAATTCGTTTCAGAAATAGAATTAAATTAGTCAACTAAATATAAATCTACGCGCGTGCAGCTACATTTCCAACCACGTCCAAAAACAGCCTGCATTGGGCTGCATCAAAAAGGTGGGGGATTTTTAATCCCACCGCGTCTCAAAGAGTCAAACGAACGTTCGTCCTGCCGAATGCGAAGTTACGCTCACGACGAACCAGATGGTCTCCATTGGCGCCCTGATGTTCCGCGGCGTAAAAGATGGGGAATTTAAAATGCACTCGCGTGTAATGCCTCCTTCCTCCCAGCGAAAACCGCTGGTCCGCTGTAAATCAATAACGACGGGCTAATACCTCGCGGTGGCTCGGACCACCTGGAGAAATCTCTTTCGAGACATCGTAAAACTCGAGGTCTGCTAACGCGTTTCTCACGAGGCTCGAGTAATATAATATCCCCGTGGTGTGAAGAAGACCAGTGGTCGAGGCTTTGAGGAATTTTTGGATTTACAGTTTGGGATAAGTTCACTTTCTGGGAAATTTGTGATTAATAGGTGCCTTATTAATTATTTTTCGGGTATATTAGGTTAAGTATTCTGATGGTGGTTGGGATACAGTTTACAGGGATACATTACAGTTTGGGATAAGTTCACTTTGTAGGAAATTTGTGATTAATAGGTGCCTTATTAATTGTTTTTCAGGTATATTAGGTTAAGTATTCTGATGGTGGTTGGGATTTTTCTTTCTTTGTGAAAGTAAAATTTGATTCGATAGTTAATATCGAGTGAAAGGATAATATTTGGTAGTCACGTGCTTTTGCTGTGGTTGTTGGTATAGGGAGAAAACCGATTAATGAGCTAGTTCTGAATGAAAACAGAAATTTATTGAGTGTTTAAAAAAGAATTAAAATGGCTTCTGAAATATATTACTTATCATTCAATGGCCAAAAAAATGTTGCAATTTAATGGTGTTAATATTTATTATTCAGTTAATATTATCAGTGTTAATATTATTATTACAGTTTAAATTTAGGATTTTTCAAAAAGTGGAGTTAATCGATGTGTGCGCTGAATTGCTCAGATGACGTATTCTTTACCGACCTATTCTTTAGTATCGATAAAATAAAATGACAAATTACGGTTATTCTGGCACTCTAACACTTTCCAATTGGCAATCTCTGCTGATCATACTACGTAACGACCTTTTCTCGTGTTCCAGCCGGATTGTCGAAAGCCAGTCTTCCGCCAACATCAAACAAGAACTTCTGCGAGCCGAGATATTTCCACTTGGCTTCCTTGTACACGTTGCAAAACGCATTAGGTATGTTTACAAGAGGCCAAGTTCGGCCTGGCTGGAAGTATACGGGGTGTCTCGGTTTAAAACGATGAAACTTTGGGAGTTTCTTCCACGGGTGGAAGCGAAAAGAATGTACAAACAGAATGCTGGGAGTACTGCTTGAGAGCTTAAGGGAATTATATGCTTTCAAAACGAAATTGATTACCAAATAAGGTAGGTAGGATTTTGGAGAGACAGTAGTACGTTTTAGGATATAGCTGTCCTAATTCGTAATTTTAGAACGTTTCCTAAAATCACTCGAATCGCGCTTTCAATTTGATTTTATACCTGAAACGTTTGTTTAGAGGGTTTCTGCGAAGATAAAAGTAGAATTGCGAGCGACGATTTTAGTAAAAATGTGGATTGTTTAATAGATATATAAAAAATCGCATAGCAAGTACGATTTTAACAAGTCTTTCTTACCCGCATAATTAATTTATATTTTATTTATTATATATTAAACACGGATGTCATACTTCCCTCAAGATCTATTTATTATACATTTATCATTCATTTATACTTTATTTATTATATATTAGACACAGATGGCATACTTCTCTCAAGATCAATTTATTATACATTTATAATTCGTTTATACTTTATTTATTATATATTCATAATTCCACTTGCCTCTTTTTGACATCTTATCGAAACATTTCGACCACTTCCAGTAAATAACCCAGTGATACTTAATCGAGAAAAGTCTCTCGCGGTACTTTCACAACCGTCGCTTAAATTTCACTTAGCGCCTTTCCCCATTTTCGCAAAATTTCCTCAGCTAGTGCGATCTTAACAACTCTCCCCTGTATAGATCGTAACAAAAACTGCTGTGTGGTAGTGCGATCGTACCGAAAAGTGGTACACGTAGGAATTACGCGCGGACACAAAGCGCAAAGAACGCGAAGTGCAAAGAGCCGATGCTTTTTCCACCGAAACAATTTTAATGGGAGTAATTAAATCGCGCGCGCAGCCTAGGCCGGACACTGGTGTAATTACATTCCCCCGCGAAGCGTCTTCGCGTGAAGAATGGCGCTGTAAAACCCGCGCATTCTTTGCCGCGCGTCTCGAGCGTGTGCCTACATACGCGGAGAGACACGAAAATCCTGAGAGGAACGACAGGAATTTATGAATTCCCCACCCAGAAGCCTTTCACTGATTTCAGGAACGTGGATGTACAATAAATAATTGATCGTTACGTGCTTTGGAATAAAAGCTCGTATTATTCAATTTCAACTCGAATTTCTGCTTAGCGAGCAATGATATTATTGCTGTAGTTAGGAAGCTGTATTAAAGCAAATAAAAGTGTAGGTGAAAGGATGATCTATACATTTTCTGCTTTATAAATTTCAATACAAATACACTCTGAGAAATTAGATATTCTTTTAGATTATTTGATTTAAATTTTAGAAAATTGTGGTATACAAATATAATTTTTTGAATCTCTTCATTTGAGTTCATGATTCGAAAAGGATCGCGTGAAGTGATCGAGATATTATTGTTATTTATGTGTAGGAGCTTTTACTACGAAAACGATAAAATTTATTATGAAATTTATTATATTATGATCTCAATTGCATTTAGTATCCTATGAAACGTTAATATAATTTCATTGCTAACGTTACTTCTATCACTCACCAATTTCAGCCATGCGTTCGTCGTTAAAATTTGGTTCTTTTCATCCTGCAACAGAAAGGACAAAGCGAGAGTGAGAAACATTTTCAAGTAAACTTCGTTAACTTAACACACGTGTATCGTGCATATCGTGATTATAATAATTAATAGAAATGCGATACGATTTTCAAAATCTCTTCGCACAGTGAAGCATTTAAAAGCAAGATATCAAGAGATATCACACTACAAATAAATGTACAGAGAGTTCTTGTACTAAGACATAGTAACTCAGATATCTTCTACTTATGTGGTGCGCAAGAATTTTGAAAGTTGTTCAGAGTGCGCGTTTGTTCGGGATGGAAATGATCCATCGTAATAATGCAGCCTTAGAGGCGGACTGCCGCGTCGTCCGCCGTGAGATAATGCGTGCAAGGCGCATAGGGAATTTCGAGTGTCCCAAGCCCTCGAACGCACGAAAGTGTGCGCGCGTCTGTGCGTGGAAAAATGCGTGACCGGGCCACTGTCCAGGGCACTGCGAGGACGGTCGGGTGCGAGCAGTCTAGCAGTCCAGTTTGGGAGAAGGTCTCGAGTTTTGCGAGCAGAGCGCTCCTTAGAGAATTTGGCGGAGAGTTAAGAAGTACGACGTAGCCATTTGTAAAGAAGTACGACGACGAGTTCTATACCAAACCTCGACTCTCGTCTCTCAACGATACTTTCGATAGCCTCTGTATATATTTCAACCTTTTTAATAAACCATACTTTTACCAGCACCATTTTACTATATCATAATATATCTGCTTTTGCCTCCTCCTTTTATATCCTATGATTCGATTAAACAATGAAACCTCAGAAATCCTCATTATAAACGGTTAAATCCTCGTCGATAATTTAGCCACATAAATTATCGTTTTAATAATCCGTGTATATATTTCAACCTTTCAATAAACCATACCCTTACCAACACCATTTAACTGCATTACATCTTCTTCCACCTCCTCTTTTTATACCATATGTTTTAATTACACGATGAAGCTTCAGAAATCCTCGTCGATGATATAGTTGCTGAATTATTATTTTAATAATCAGTGTATATATCTCAATCTTTTCGATAAACCATACATTTCATTACATCTGCCTTTACATCCTCCTTTTAACTCGTATAATTTGATTAAACGATGAAACTACAGAAATCCACGGAAATCATCGTTATAAAGGATCAAATCCTCATCGATGATTTAGCCACGTAAATTATTATTTTAATAATCCGTGGTATATATCTCAAACTTTTCAATAAACCATACATTTCCCAACACCACTTTACATTACATCCGCCTTCACCTCCTCCTTTCATCTCGTATGATTCGATTAAACACTGAAACTACAGAAACCCACAGAAATCCTCGTTATGAAGGATTAAATCCTCGTCGATCGAAACGCTTGGACCTTTCCTGGTCAAACACGGAAATTATAACGTCCGTTGGATGAACATGTCCCGTCCCCTTCAGCGTGTCCCACACGACGAGGCGGACAAAGCTTATCGTTCTCGGCGCGCAAACTTGTTACTCATATATCATGCACGATTCCATGCGGCAGTAAACACGCTTCTGCCTTTCAAATATTTATCGAGGAAATCCCCAGCGCGACGTCCCTCTAATCCCGCGCATCCTCGGCCGCGATTATCCCTGGCGCAACCGTCATTTTTCCTACGACCGCTACAGCGATCATCCCTCGCGAAGGGATACACTCCCCCTCAGAAGTTCTGGAATACCTGCTCGCACTCAGCTCCCTGGTGAATATTGGATTGGCGCGCGAGTAATTACGGATTTCACTCTGGGATGATCTTGGTTAGGTTTTTAGGTGTGTTTGTGGATTAAAAATATCAAGTCTAGGATGTTTTCATGCTTGACACTGTGGGAACGGGAAAATAGTGCGCCGTGAAAAGACATAAATATTCCGTAGGTCATAAGAGCATGGACCCACTGAAGAGTGTTCAGGCGACGATACAAGAGTGATATTGACAGGGCACGGTTTAGTTTTAAGTGACGCATGGTATGAAAGAATGCACGCATCCCAGAGCGTGAGAGTGTCTATGAACGAGAGGGGGTGCGTGCAGGGATGCTAACGAGGAAGGGGATAATTTAAAAGAGGGAGAATCTTAGCGTAAAATATATAGAGTAGTCAGAAGAGAACAGTCGGAAGAGAGCAGTTGGAAGAGAACAGTCGAAGAGAGTAGTCAGAAGAGATCAGTTAAAGAGTTATAGAGTCAAAGATTAAAAAGTTATAGAGTATAGAGTTAGCGTATAGGGAATCGTATATATATAGTGTAATTGTAGCTTAGCAATACTAATAAACCATTCATCTATATCGACACAAGTCTCTGGCAAAAATTACTTGAACCTCACCATCCATAACAAACCTTTTAAATCAAGTGCGTCCCACAATACTTTGATCGTAATTTGATGAGAAATGTGGTGATGTTTGCTTGTGTGGTTGTTTGTCGTTGGTTGGAGAGTGAAATCATAATGTGCTTTCTTTACTTGCAATTACTTGCTTGCCAACCAACAAGTACGAGGATTCATTCTGAGATGGCTATTGTGATTATTCTGGAGAGACACGCTTGCGTTTAGAAATCCTAGGATAGGTGCTCTGAGGTATATTTATTGTTAACATTGTTATTTATCCTAGGACAACTAATCGTGATCATCCCTCGCGAAGGGATACACTTCCCCTCAGAAGTTCTGGAATACCTGCTCGCACTCGGTTCCCTGGTGAATATTGGATTGGCGCGCGAGTAATTACGTATTTCACTCTGGGATGATCTTGGTTACGTTTTTAGTAACCAAAAGTAAAGTAACAATTTAGTTACGTATTAGAAATATCAAGTCTAGGGTGTTTTCGGGTTTCATATTCTGATTGTAATTTTATGAGAAATGTTGTGATGCTTGGTTATTTGTCGTTGGTTGGAGAGTGAAATCATAATTTGCTTTTTTTACTTGCAATTACTTGCTTGCCAACCAACAAGTATGAGGATTCATTCTAAGATGGCTATTGTGATCATTCTGGAGAGATACGCTTGCATTTAGAAATCCTAGAATAAGTGTTCTGACGTTTTTTAGTATGTCTGTTGAATATTTATTGTTAACACTGTTATTTATCCTAGGACAACTAATAGTGATTCCTCGCGAAGGGATACACACCCTTTCAAAAGTTCTGTACCACCTGGTTGCTTCGTCACCTTGTGTTTTTATTATTGCTCCCAAGACAGCTTCACTGGTTATTTTTACCATATTCTTATCACATCGTATGTACTCGATATTCTCGAAAATGTTATAGAAATTAATACCTATTCCTTTTATCGAAGTGTTAATCCCCTACACGAATTTAGCCAATTATTATTCTTTCACGGAAAAACAGAGCTTTGAAAGAAAGACGAAAAAAGTTTAAATTATTTCATTATATAGATGATACAACTAGGTTTCTTCTGCTCGAATTTCCGGGACACCCTGTATAATCGATACCACCACTCTTCGTCTCGAACGATATTCGATTCCATTTTCTCCTACAAACCCGCTCGGATTAATCGCAACGCTTTTTACCGCCCCAATTGCGGTCTCGTTGTTTCACGTCCAAAATCGCTGGCTAATTCGGCGGTCATCCAGAAATCTGAAAATCAGAAAAACGGCGCATGCGCGGTGGATTCATTTCCCGCTTTGTTCGCACGGGTTTTTCAAATGAACTTTAAATCGAATGAATCTATCGAACGGAATTCATCCTTTTGCAAATCGAGTGGTTTTACGTATATGTTATATTTAAGAAACGTGAAATAATGTCAATTAGATGGCAAGAAATCAAAAAACTCTGCGACTTTCTTCGAAGATCACTTCAGACAAGGCACACTCTAGTCTTTTTTTATCGCCATTTTCTCCAGTGTCGAATTCTATCGAAGAAGTCTTTTCGAAAATAAAGTTTAGCGCAAGAAATATGTCGTGTAATTGGTATGTCATGTAATTGGTAACTTTGTTGGAACTGTTATGTCTGCAAATTGTTATAATTATTATATTAATCTATATAATTATAGAGTTATCTATATAATTATATATATAAAGTTATAATTATAATTATAATAATTCAAGGAGGACTGTTATAAACTAGTCTTATATGTACCATATACTAGCATATACATATAACTTAGTCTGTAAATGGTTCTCCTTAAACTATTATTATTATTGAATTATTAATTTATCTGCACACAGTTTTCATAAATACCTTCATCTCCATATGCAATTAAGTAATTGTATGAATTATAGGAAAATTTTGGATTCCTCACCATATAATTAACATTATTTGATGTTTTTTTAAAATATAATATACGCGTAAAAGTACTCGATGCGCAAAAGATTGGATTCCCTCTGCAAAAATTTGAGCTCCATTCGAAAAAGCTTGAATTTGATTTACAAAAGCCTGAATTCGATTCCCAAAGGGTTGAATGTTGTTTGAAAAACCCGGAATCGACGAGGATCGCTCGCTTTAATTTTCCTTCGGCGCGGAAATAAGCGCGTAATTTTGCCCCCAACGCGAAATCGCGGCATCGCCGCTTGAGACCGAAGCCAATTGGAATTTCGCCAATGCGCTATAACATCCGCGATAAACATTCGCGACTTTATTACCCTCGAGATAATCGCGAGCTATTGAGCCCGGCTACGTTAACGTTTTTGCGTCGAATTGTTTCTCTTCCTTTCTCCGTCCTCCGGACAATCGCTGCTTATCAAGCTTTTTAGCGCACGATTTTCTTGCGCATGCCCCTTTTTGCTTCCCTTTGGAGGTCGTAATGGTCGAAAATAATTCATAAAGCACGCTTTCATTCAGTTTCAGATCGAAAATAATTCATACATCACATTTCCATTTAGTTTGAGGTCGAAAATAATTAATAAGTCGCATTCTCATTCAGTTTGAGGTCGAAAATAATTAATAAATCACGCTTTCATTCAGTTTCAGATCGAAAATAATTCATACATCACATTTTCATTTAGTTTGAGGTCGAAAATAATTAATAAGTCGCATTCTCATTCAGTTTGAGGTCGAAAATAATTAATAAATTGCATTTTCATTCAGTTTCAGGTCGAAAATAATTAATAAATCACATTCTCATTCAGTTTGACTTCGAAAATAATTAATAAATCGCATTTTCATTCAGTTTGAGGTCGAAAATAATTAATAAATTGCATTCTCATTCAGTTTCAGGTCGAAAATAATTAATAAATCGCATTCTCATTCAGTTTGAGGTCGAAAATAATTAATAAATCACATTCTCATTCAGTTTCAGGTCGAAAATAATCAATAAATCACATTTTCATTCCTTCAGATAGCTTTTCTAGCTCAACCCTGCATTTTTACTCTTTTAAATAGTTTTTCTAGTTAAATCTTAATTAAACCTTGAGAATGTCTTTGCACAAATTCGCTATTTCGATCGTCTTTGGAGAAATTCATTCGCATTCAATTTCCAGTCACGTTGGCTCGTCAAGGAATTTCTTTGCTATAAAATCGAATCTAACATTATTACTGGAATCTATAATTAATCATTTCCGGGGCAGTTTTCACCAATAAAAGTGCCTCGAACTTTTTTGGCGGCACGTAATATTCCGCCGCGACGAAGCCAATTTTCGTTGAAATTACTTAATTGCGAATACTCGGAAAATTTCTCGGTGCGCGACGAGCTTCCCTTTTTTTTTTTTTTTGCGAGAGAATTTTCCGCCGTTTCCACGAGATATATTAAAACGTTATTTGCGATTCATTTCGTTGCCCTGGCACTGGACGCCATACTTTGTCGTACAAACTGACCTTATTTTTTGGTACTTTTTATGTAATTGCGCAGCCTTTATCGTCTTTTGTCCCGGTCGTAATAAAATGCTCGCGACTTCTAATGACCGCGATGTAAATGAGAATCGCGTAAACCACAAATAAATACGAGTCTGCACTCGAGATTTCGTGTTGCCTGATTTTCTTATTTCCAGATTTCCCAATTTTCATATCATTCGAAATTTTAATCAACTTCAATTATCGATCCATACAGTAATTGGCATTGAATGACTGAATATTTACTCCATTAAATAAAAACTATTTAAAAAAATTACTCTATTAAATAAAAACAGATGGAGGAAATATTAAGCATGGAAAAACTGATTGTACCACAAAGACCACGTATATAAATTGTCTTAACACAAATTACGTGCAAAGAAGTTAGGAGTGCCTAATGTATTATATACATTAAATTTTAGTTTTGCTTTATATCGAGTACTGTCAGTCACCAGTGACTGACACAGCCTGAAAGTTCAGTTTTAGTCACCATTGACCGACGTGACGCTTAACCCTTTGACTTCAGCGCGCTTTTGGAGGAATCCATTAATACTATTACTTATTCGCATGCCAAATACTGAGACTGATCGTCCCTCAACTGGTGACCAAAAGAGTACTCAGGGATTTAACACCATTCTTAGAATTTAAACGAATAACAATCGCGAATAGATAAAGATATCCATTTGTCAAATTTATTTCTAATAATTTTTGAAGCTACTTTAGACTAAAGGATACTGAAACAAGTGCCAATACTAATTTACTATTTTACGTAGAGTGATAAACTCCATATCGAGTCGATCTGTATAAAAATAAAAGGTCTCACGGTAAAAAAAAACACACACACACGTAAATTAACGTCTTTCGTATACATCGATGGACTCGCGAAGGCGCATATACGCGTCTTTAGCAAGCCAAAAGGTTTGACCCGTCGAGCGAACGATCAGAGCCGCCAATCCTTGCCAACTAAATATTCCGAGGATGTCCACCGCCAGTGGCTTCACTTCGGTGTCGCCTGCAACGGAGCCTTTGTCCCTCGAAAAGCACACACACTCGTCGAAACGGCATTACCCTGCGCACAATCAAATTTGTCATTCGATTTTTCGATTGGCCCGCTCACGGCCCGCGCTCTTATCCCCTTCAAAGCGGCGCCAATTTAAAGCTCGATTTTCTGCCCACTTTCGGCCCGAATGAAATCGGGAAAGCGCTGGGAAAAGTTTGGCCGCGAGGGTGCGGCTAGGAAAACTTTCCTGTTATTCGAATGGTGGGGAGGCTTGATTATGATTCTTGGAGGATGCGAAGGTATTTCGCATGTTGTGCTGTTGGATCGGAGGTTTAAATTGATTTCTTGATTGTGGTGCTTTTAAGCTGGGGAGGTGTTTGGTGTGTTGTGCTGTTCAATGGAAGGTCTAATGGCTTTCTTAATTGTGGTTCTTCAAGGTTGTGGAGGTATTTAGTAACAAATGGAAGGTTTAATGGCTTTCTTAATGGTGGTTCTTTAAAGTTGGGGAGGTGTTTGGTATGTTGTGCTGTTGGATCGGAGGTTTAAATCGATTTCTTAATTGTGGTTCTTCAAGGTTGTAGAGGTATTTGGTATGTTGTGCTGTTGAATGGAAGATTAAGTCGTTTTCTTAATTGTGGTTCTTCAAGGTTGTGGAAGTATTTGGTTTGTTATGCTGTTGAATCAAAGATTAAGTTGATTTCTTAATTGTGCTTCTTCAAGGTTGTGACGATATTTGGTATGTTGTGCTGTTGAATGGAAGATTAAGTCGTTTTCTTAATTGTGGTTCTTCAAGGTTGTGGAAGTATTTGGTTTGTTATGCTGTTGAATCAAAGATTAAGTTGATTTCTTAATTGTGCTTCTTCAAGGTTGTGACGATATTTGGTATGTTGTGCTGTTAAATGGAAGATTAAGTCGCTTTCTTAATTGTGCTTCTTTAAGGTTGTGACGATATTTGGTATGTTGTGCTGTTAAATGGAAGATTAAGTCGCTTTCTTAATTGTGGTTCTTCAAGGTTGTGGAAGTATTTGGTTTGTTATGCTGTTGAATCAAAGATTAAGTTGATTTCTTAATTGTGCTTCTTCAAGGTTGAGGAGGTATTTGGTACGTTGTGCCGCTATATCAAAGGTTTAATCGCTTTCTCAACTATGCTTCTTTAAGGTTGCGTGCTTACTTGGTATGTTGTGCTGTTAAACCAAAGGTTAAATCGCTTTCTTAATGCCCTGCTGTTAAATCAAAGGTTCAATCCCTCTCTTAATCACACTTCTTCAAGGTCCCAGAGTTCTTTACCATACCATACTATTAAATCGCAGGTTAAATCGCTTTAAAGCTCAAACTTTAAATCCCAGAAAATCAACAGCCCTTTAATCAAACTCCCTAAAAACCTATACACCATCAAACACCAAGTACGTCATCCTGAAACACCCTGTACACGCGCTCTGTACATACACAGCACACAGCACACTTGCGATTCACAGATCGCCCCGTGCTCGATTTCAAAATCGCGGAAAATCGACGGCTCTTTAATCAATTGTAGGAAAAGTTGATAACGAGCGGGAGGTTAAATCCCTGCGGCCTAAAATATGGGGGCCAGATGGAATTTCGCGTTCTGGGAGTACAAACAAGCGAATGCCAGGAACATTTTCCGGAAGCGCGACATTGGCAGTGCAAACTGATTTTTATTGCCCGTATTTTTGGTCCTACAACCGGTGAGCCGTGTCGACGATACACCGGGCGCATGATAAAGAGGATTATTCGAGGAAAGCGATTCGACTATCCTCCGACAGATTTTCGATCCCCGCCGCGACGCTCTCGCTTTGCCAATCGCAAACACATCGGGTTATTTGTGCGCCATCGTTAATTAGTCGGCCAACAAGAGCGGTTTATCGAGCCTCGACGTGTGCGCGTACAGGCTGATTCATAAATGCACGCCCGTCCTGCTTCGCGGAGCAAATCTACGCGTGGATAGAAATAAGCGATCGACGTTGATAATATGGAAGGTCTGAGCTTGGAAGCTTGATAAAATGAAGGAGGAATTATGTTTCTGTTTGTGACTGAGTTTATATTGGAAGCTGATGAAGCAATACACGATCGTGGATATTCGTTTATGGGATGATAGTGTGGGAATGTGGAAATAGTCTGGCGTGAGAATGGAGTCTGGTTTTGAAGAGTATATATAAGGCGATGGAAGAAGAGTTATTGGTGGTTTCGTGGTTTCGAGGAATACACGTGGCTGATGGGTGTGTGAATGTGTAGGAATGAGAGAGGATGCGTGCAAAGACATTAAGGAAGAAGGGCAGTTGGTTACAGAGAGTCGCAGAAAGCGGAGTAAAGAGTCAGAGTCAGAGTGAAAGAGCAGAGTAAAGTGTCAAAGTAAAGAAAGCAGAGTTAGAGTCAGAGTCAAAGAGCAGAGAAAAGAGTCAGAGTACAAAAAGCAAAGTTAGAGTCAGAGTCAGAGTCAAAGAGCAGAGAAAAGGGTCAGAGTATAAAAAGCAAAGTTAGAGTCAGAGTCAGAGAGCAGAATAAAGAGTCAAAGTACAGAGTCAGAGTCAGAATACAGAGAACAGAGTCAGAGTCAGAGTCAGAATACAGAGAACAGAGTCAGAGTCAGAGTCAGAATACAGAGAACAGAGTCGGAGTCAAAGTCAGAATACAGAGAACAGAGTCAGAGTCAGAGTCAGAGTCAGAATCAGAGTACAAAGATCAGAGTCAAAGTTAAAGTTGAAAACAAAGTAAAAAGAGTATAGAATAAGACAGTATCATAAAATCAATAAAGCATCTTAACTTACTAACAAAAGTAGCTGGTGAAAAAATACTCGAACCCAACTGCCATCCTCCAATCAAATCCTCACAATAATACACCAATGAACATTCCGTAATGATTTAAATTTCACAAAATAAACAAAATTCTCCCCCTAGACCCGTGCTCAAATATTTCGAAATAAAACAAAGACTGACTTACAACATTCTCAACAATTCATACTACGCCTAATATTGGCAAAGTCTGGAGCCATCGCGAGAGCAAGGATGCGTTATCGTCCCAAAACTTCGCGAAATATTGGTCGGATATCGAAGCTGTCTATTATTGCGCAGTTTCTGCAAACACAGTCCCTTTTTTCCTTTCTTTATTTCCAGCCGCTTCAGACTTTCATTAGCGATACTGTTAGGGGTCTTTTCGTTTTAATAAATATAGAAGCCATATTCCCCCCTTGTAAACCCTTCCAATTGCTCCCCTGCATATTTGGGTTATTGAGCGAGGGCTATCGATGTTGCTAGCGATATTTTCGAACCATCGTGTGATATCGTCTTTGGTGATAACTTTGAAAACATCGCCATGAACCAAATTTGATATAATAAGTCTGGGTTTGTCCTTAAGGTTAAAATCGTGCTCGTGAGATTTCAGAAAACTTGGCGAAGATGGCGCTTGGTGAAGATTTATTTGAATAGCGTTTTGATAAAGGTTGTTCCCTTTCAATATAATAAAAAAAGTTAATTATATACTTTCAAAATAAAATTCATTACCAAATAAAATAGATACAACTTTGGAAACACAACGGTATTAATAAATAAATGATTTAGTAAAGAAAAAACAGTAGATTTAATATATAGATGTGCTAAATCATACTTTCACGTTTTCCAAAAACACTCAAATCACTCTCTCGATTCTATTTTATTTATAGAACCTTTATTTAGAGATTTCTGCAAAAATAAAAGTGTAATCGCAAATAGATAGCTAATAGATATATAAAAAATATTCCTAAAATACCACGATTATGGCAAATCTCTACATCCACGTATTTATTTCCACATCACAGCAAATTAGGGAGGTTGTTCAAAGAACGCATGGGTACGAATCTCAAGAATTTCCGCGAAAAGCCAGAGGTGATTTATCTCGAGCCCCTCGATAATCCCAGTGTTCAATCCTAGAGCGAATCTAGCCGGAGTTTCGCCATCGCGCCGCTCCACTAGCCGCGTACAAGCCCCGAACTTTTTCCGCGTTATTATACGCGTCGGAGGGATTAATCGCGACCCACATTGCAAATCTCCCGTCCCAAAACGTTCCTGCTTGCGCCTGCAATTTCGACGTTCCCTCTTTTCCCATGCATTATGCCGGTCCCTATGCATTATGCCGTTTTTTACTCCTCCCTCTCCTCATTCGCTTGCTTCCGTCATTATTATTATCATTGTGCATCCGCGGATACAAAGTTTGGGATTGTTGGCAGAGATACAAGGGTAATCCGTGATTTTTTAAAAATTGTCTGGAATATTGTGGCGCTGTTCTTTTTTTTTGTTGATTATTTATGTCGTTTTCACTCGTCACTTTCGTCATTCGCTTGCTTCCGTCATTATTATTATCATTGTGCATCCGCGGTTGCGTGATACAAAGTTTGGGATTGTTGGCAGAGATACAAGGGTAATCCGTGATTTTTTAGAAATTGTCTGGAATATTGTGGCGCTGTTTTTTTTTTTGTTGATTATTTACGTCGTTTTCACTCGTCACTTTCGTCATTCGCTTGCTTCCTCCATTATTATTATCATTGTGCATCCGCGGATACAAAGTTTGGGATTGTTGGCAGAGATACAAGGGTAATCCGTGATTTTTTAAAAATTGTCTGGAATATTGTGGCGCTGTTCTTTTTTTTTGTTGATTATTTATGTCGTTTTCACTCGTCACTTTCGTCATTCGCTTGCTTCCTCGTCTCATCATTATCATTGTCATTATGCATCCGCTGTTGCGCGATACAAAATTTGGGATTGACAGTAGAAATGCAGGGGGCAATCTGTGATTTTTTAGAAATCGTCTGGAATATTGTGACGTTGCCTTTTTTTGGATCATTTACATCACTTTAATGCGATGCATAAACTACTAAACAGATTAATTTTTATTATAAAAGGAATGTTCTTTTTCTAAAAGTAAAATTTGATTCAATAGTTGACACACAGGGAAAATAAAAGATTCAGTAGTTGACATAGTTTTCACTTCAATTTTGTACTTTTCGTACTAATTTTCTATCATGACCAAGACACCACAGAAGGAAATGGTCATCATTTGAATATTAATTTTAATTTTAATTCATAACCTTAACCATTTACTTCTCTTGAAAAAATACCAAGCACTTATACAGCGTCAACTACTAGTGTTTTTACCTTACAAAATGCCAAAATATCCTTCCTAACACCAACTGTCTTACGATTCCCCAATTATTCAGTCGCCATCGACCAGTTTCTGATTAACCAGCAGTAATTTCCAGGCTACACAATTCCACTTGCCAAATGCAGCGTGTAGAATTATTTCCAGCTTTGAAAGAGTCTTAATGGCAAGACTCGCCGGGCTGCGGCGCTATCTATCGATAAGATGTTAAAATAATTCAGGCGCCATTCGCGAGGGGGATTTCCAGCGGAACGACGCGGACGTCCGTTTTAAATGGCGAGCAATGAGCGCGCAATTTCCTATCGTCATTAACTTCCCAGCGATTGATTAAACGGCTTACCAGCTCGATTCTGAAAGGCTGCAAAAGTTTAAATTAAAGGCCGCTTACAGGTTAGCGCAGAACTTTCTGGAGAATCCCTCGCGTATTTATGAGAAGCCGATGGAAGGATCGCTGGAGTATCGAGTGGAACTCAACCGAATGTTGAAATTCGATGCTCGAAAAGAGGAGAGATTGTTCCACGCAAGTTCGCTTTAAATCCTCGACTAAATACCAGCGCTACTGTTGTAGAATAGATGTGGCGAGCTGTACAGGTGTGAAGGTGATGTAAGGTACTGTATCCTACGCGAGCGGTTCTCCGCTTGCATTGGTACAGTACTTTACATCGCTTTCACACTTGTACAGTTCGCCACATCTATTGCAGCAGTTTTTTTATGCTTTATGTTTTATGTTCGTTGTGTATTATGTTATTTATATTCTTATGCTTTGTGTTTCGTATGTCTTTGTGTGCTCCTTATTGAACAAACAATGGTATCTTTAGTTGTGGGGATTAGGACTTTGCACTTTTAGCACTTTAATATCCCTTCTTGATAAATGATCTCTGTGTCTTTGTGGTCGCAGTACGCGTATTTTTGTATTCCGTGTTTTACTTAACAAATCTTTAAATATAAAACAACGTGTCATTTTATTTAAAAATATTCCACTTTAAAGTAAACCCTATTAAATTGCCAGATTCGTGGCAGCTTTAAAAACACATTGAAGGGTTTATGAAGATTTGTAAAGAATAAGAAGAAATAATATTTAAGAAAGCAATATTAAGAAAGCAGGGACTCCATGCAAATCGACACGTGGTCACACGGAAGAAAATGTTTGGGAGCCACTGGTTAATACATCCCGCGTATATTCTGTAGGATTAAAATGGAAGTGCAAGGAAATATGATGTCACTTCTCAGTTTCATGCTGACTAATGCTCAAAAGTATCGAGTTAAAGCGCAACAAAGTCTGGAAGTTTGCTCGCCATTCGTAGCTCATGCGCCGGCTGCTGCTTTCTGTTTTCTCGCATTAGATTCTGCTTCTTCCCTCTCTTTGCATTCCTCGTCGACCATTTGCACGACTTCCGTTTACAGAATGTTACAAAAAAGTTTTGGACATTTTCTCCTTTCATTGGTTAATCCTTTCGAATCCAAATTATTACTTTTTTTCCATTTTCTTTTTTTTTAGACTCATTTTTGGCAACAACTGTTGAAGTTATTTGGTCCAGGATCTACTGTTCAATGTGGGTTCCAAACCACTAGAGCTACAGTATGCATATAACATGGAAAATTCTCCAGAGGTGATGGTATACAAGTATTCTTTCTTTCTTTAAATAATTTATGGCACTAATTACCAAAGCTGATTACTTATAGCATTGATTATTAAAAGCTCATTCAACCTAGGACCTACTCTTTAAGACGATTTCTAAACCACCAGAGCTACACTATACATATTACATGGAAAAACCAGAGATGATTATTACTTTTTATTAAGAAAATTAAATTTTGAAGATAAACAATTTAGAGCCACTCGATTAGTAGAAGCAGATCGTACGGATGCTTCCAAATGGCATCATTATACTGGAAAGGGTTAAAAGAGGAAAGGAAAATCTAACGAGACATGACAGACAGAAAAACCTCCTGAGACTTGGCTAATCGTTTATCATGATTAATGAAGTGTTTCCTAAAAGCAATATGCTGGGCGCGATGAACATAAAAGCTAGAGGGAAATACGCGAAAGCAGAAAGGTGACGCAAACAAAATTCCAACAGCGGCGCACTAATTGAAAGGGTGCTGTACACAAAAGCCAATTTAAGTGAAGTGAATTTAAGCGAAGATCAATATTATCCTCCATTAAAGAATACCACTTACGTTTCAATGGGCCATACAAATATTTGCGATTCACTGTTATTAATGCTAATTATTCAGGTTATATGAAATCTCATCTATAAAGCTATATATATATATATATATATTTTTTTTTTTG
>JBCFXI010002751.1:0-17337 GCA_038496175.1 Ampulex compressa
TATATATATATATATATATATAGTACATATTTTTTAGTTTTTGTAAAATATATGCGTGTACAAAACGTATCTTCGAGAAACCAATCATTTGCAAAGTACTTATGTGGTGTATACAAAGCATGGAACATAAATTAAGGTTTCATGTTATTTACTTCTTAATCTAGGATTGTACTGAGAAATGTTTCATTTATGTCGCTATTATTGTTTTTTTCTATTTTAATAAATAAACAATTTGGAATAGTTATGTTTAAAAAATTGTTTTATTCATATACTAAATGGTATTAAATGATATATTTTTCGCAATACATCGTAAATTATATAACTTTTTAAAAGCGGATCATGTAATGCACTGTGATAAGTATAGGTATACACGAAGTACGGGTAGGTTTAGTGTTAAATATACCTGTAGAAAGTTCGTATAAGAGCTGAAACGTACAAATAGATTCGTTCGTTTTGCACTCCCTTACACCATGGAGTCACATTTGTTTTGTGAGACTATTTTATTCTACATGAATTATAATTTGTAACCGTACATTTTACCTTGTACGGCTACATGCGTACGAATATCCTGTCCCACAGTACAATACATCTAGGCAGTACACCTATGTTGATGAGTCGCAAGGGGAATGTCCCTCTTGGGCGACAGAAACGGGTAATGCGCATGCGCTACTCTTATTCCGCTTTTGGACATCGAGCGAAAGAGCAAAGGATCCTTCCATAGATCGGCATTCGGTTTTTGGTGGTGAGTTAAATTGGCAGCGTTTAACACGTTAAACGCCACGTCGGTCTCTAGGGACCGGAGGTAGACTTTTCGTTCACATTATTCCTGCGCGCATGTCGGTCATTGCGTACCTGTCAGACTGAACATTTGTTTTAAGCAACATCGATTTTTATTTGCTCAATGCTTTAAAGAAATTAATATAATACTTAAAAACATTGCTGAGGTTTGCTTGTACATTGATTACAGAAGGTTGTCATTTTTCGCATTAAAGTTTTGCGAGAAGGGACTATAAGCGAACTCAGGATACGTATCCAAAACAGTATTTGTTGTGATAGAAAAAAGTGACCTGAGTCATCTGTTTATATTTTGGCTCGCCTATCGGCAAGTGGCCCGTAGTGGCCCGCTTGACGGCTAACCGTAGCGTGAACGGAGTAGGACGTAAAATCGGTGTGGCGTTTAATGTGTTAATGAGTTCTTGACATTTCAAATAGAACTTTGAATTCACAATCACGCGTCGGATATTAAAGTCTTAGAAAATTAGTGTGCGGATAGCTGAGTTAAACAGATTTTTGGGTATTAAGCAAAACCGCTGGTGCCCGCGGCTATTACGGACGCCTCAAACCGAGAAGTCGTGTATACAAACCGCACTATGGCAGTATTCTTACGCAATTTCCGAAATTCTTGAAGATCCATACGACGATATCAGATTCAGAATAAATTACGTCGTCTCAGCTCAGCTGCCGGGTTCCGAAAATCATCGTGTTTTCATAGGAGATCATTCCCACAACATTAATCTTATTTCTTTATTTCAAGGAAGAATTGTATCCCTAAAATCTTTTCCACAATTCTAACTGCTGCATATTTTCAAGAACGAGATTTTATTTCCCGTATTCTCGGGAAGGCGATTTCTGTCGAGCTCGCATTCGAGTGCCCTCAAAGAGATTGTCCGACTTGCTTGCGCAGTGAGAAGCATTCCTTATAATATGCTCGAAGAACCATCCCCAGAAAATCTTTTACATACATCGTTATCCTGTTAATATTCTTTGGAAGGGACAAGAACAAAGGGCTTTGAGCCTCTCTCAATTTATTTGAATATTTTCAACGAATATCTATAACCGATGGACATGCACATAAATTCAGTGTGTCGTCAAGACACGTATGAAATAACAAGACAACGTTCGACTTTGCTATAGCAAACCCCAACCTATCTTCGTTTATCCGACAAGGCTCGAATGCCACGCGTTGAAAATCTATCGTTTTTGTCCATCCCCTACTTAGACCGTTAGGCCTTTACTGAAACAAAGAAAGGTAATATAGGAAACAAATAATCCGAAAGTACGGTTACAAATTATTTTAATGCATTTTAAGGTGACAGGTTTTTTCCATTGCCCATTGTGTCGTAGGACCTTTTTTTTAGAAACGTCAATGTTATCGCTAGCCGTAATGCTGCAAATCTTTGACGTGTAAGGACAGTTTAGATTAGGGCGTGGAATGTTTGGGCCAGCGAATTAAAACCGTCGAGCGAAGGAGTATCCAGCGCAATTTTTTAAATACTCGTAACAGAACTCTTGATAGCAGTACTATTAAAAATTTCTTTTATGAAATATACTTCGTTATATTTTTATGTGGTTGTCATAATTTTTCACGTACGACACTCTCCCATCTTTTAAACGGACATTATTATTATTCTATACCATCCTCTTTGGATGGTATTATTATTCTATTATTATTATTCATTTTAAAATTTCTACGAATATAAAAGGGAATGCAGTTTCAATAAAATATAAATATAAATATAAAAGGGAATGCAGTTTCAATAAAATAAAATGCAAATATTGAAGTGTAATTTGACAAAAGTATATGTAAGAATAAGATTATAAATGATCATTAGTAAAAATCAGAAATGTCTGATATCAAAGTCTAGTGCATATGTAACTCCAACGGCTATTTCTCATTATCTGGGAAAATGTATACCAAAAAATCAGCATCATGTCGAGAACAGAACCAAGACGAATGAATCGTCGAAAATTTAACCGTTACCTATAAAAGATTGATGAGGAATATCATAACTTTTGTATCCTTTCCTTTGGGAACTCAACTTTTATTATGGACGGTAACATTTGTTGCGGCACTTAGAATCAAAAAAATAAGTACATCGCAAAAAGAAAGTGGCAGTACCTATGCTGCATGAAGTATAATCTAGCTTACTTGGTCATCACAAACATGTTACGTTACGCTTATACGTACTAAAAAAAATGCACCTATAACATTACTGTCAACAATACATTTTGATAATGCAGTTTTTAGCATGGAAGCGAAAGAAAAAATTATGCGGTATAATAACAAACAAAATCTGGCGTCCATGTAATGCATGTTGTATTCTTGTTGCCTGCACCATATATATGTCGAATAAAAATTGGCGCAAAAATTGTAAAAAGTATTCTTTAGTCATTTTTTGAGTAAATAAGTAATATTTTATTTACATATTTGTCTATGTTTGTGTTTGTTATTACGAATTATTGTTTTTACCGATTTTATATAATTTTAAGGTAAAGGAATTTGTGGTTTCGGTTCAACCGTGTCTACGGAACACTCCCCTGCGATGAGGCAAATCGACTAGTGATTTTAGGCGAATTTTGGGAGTTAAGGAAGGATGTTAATGAAACCTTCTTTTACAACTTTTATTAACTTCTCTAACTCAAAATTAAAGGTTTAAACTCGAGTTCCTATTGTTAGGGATCCGTCGATACGCAAGCGAGTGCGCCCCAAGCTTTCCGAAAATGATTTTAGATCAGGACAAATTGTGAATTTTGGCGGACTTTCCAATACGCAAACAAGTGCGCCTTGGATCTTCCGACTAACCCCGATTGAAAAACAAAGATGTGATTTGGAAATTTCGGATATTTCAGAGCTTTCGGTACACAAGCAAGTGCGCCTCAGATCGCTTAGGAATATCTTATAAATTTTATGGCCCAATGGAGATAATCTCAAATAAAAGTTTTTACACAAAGTGATTGGCTCTTACTGGTTGAAACTTAAGTTCAGGGTGATCGAGCGTAACCATGTCGCTACGCACGAGAAAATGCATTAAGTAGTAAGATCGTAATAGTGACAGTGATCTCCAAAAGTGCCGGTATATATTTGCAAGAGATTTTGCATCTTATCAAAGAAAATTTCCATGGTGGCACGCAATCCTGTACACGCCATTAATTCACTTGTATACTACCTCTGTTTACTAGGGTTCCTAAAGGTCTTGGAATTTTTTCCTTTTTCACTATTGTAGAAATAACATTAGGGCAAGCGACGTGCAGTTGTTAAATTTCACTTTGGTTTATTTCTCGATTTCCTCCTTTTATTTGGCATGGAAGCGGTGCTCGTTACAGTATAGAAAATCTAAGTATTATGTTCCTAATATGAGTACCTAGCTATTCCAGTGCCAAACAAGTGTATAAACGAGTTTGCAGTTTTGATACTCACAACTATATACGCAGTATTTTATTTTGACAAATATAAGTTGACGTAAAGATATCAATAAAAAAAAAATGGGGAGGGGATAATTTTGCGATAATTTTAGAATATATAAAACTAGTAGACGAAATATCGAAATGGATACTCGGGTACCTGATTAACTACACAAGAGTCAAATAAAGTTTTTGAAAGTATGAATTTATGAACTCATATTTAATGTAAGTAAATAGTGTAAAGGGGTAATTATCGCTAGAACATGTTAAATCAATATCATGTAAATTAATTAGTATAAAGGTAAAATTGCGCATACTATACTCTGAATATCTTATATCATGTTTTTGCATGGTTTTTTCAAGCCATTTTGCATTTTTCATCAACAATGCGCGTCCCCCTTTTGAACGACCTCATTTCTACGTATGCATTTCAAAAGCCGTTAATTAAAAGGATATGAAAGAGTCGACAGTTTAATCATACATTTTTATTTAGGATTAGACTGCTAATTCCCGTAATTTTGATACATCAAATGTCCACAAAAAACACGTACTGAAGTATCTTATTGTCCAGATGCGTGGAAGCTATATGGTAGATATAGATAGTACATTCTTCATTTTTAAATTATTCTAACCTACTATTTGTATTTCTTGTTAAAAAAGTAAAATGTGATTACAACAAGATGCGGAAAGATGATGCTATTTACATGTGCTGTTATAAGATGCAAAAGCATAAGAGGAAGCAAAGAATAGTAGTTGATGCTACAAGCGTACTAAAAGGCGAATTGCTTAACAATTGTGACGTTGCAACGTGAATTTCAGGTTTACATTATATTGATAGAAGAATGAGTGTGGTAGCTGTCGTTAAGAGCCGTAGGCGAGTAAATGACAACCACAGGAGTCCTTTTGTCAATGTGTCAGATTCCCCGGTTAGTTTTTGCTAATCCTGCTTTGAAAGTATAATTTGAGAGAAACTTATTTAATTGCACTGTGGACATTTTCAAGTTGCATTATGCAATGACAGTGTGACTGATCAATTTGAAGTTGCTGTATCTGATGAGCGATTTCAGTTAAAACTGTTAAGTAATAGAGTACCTTACGCACTAGTGCGGTAAAATAAAACGTATAGTTTAGCCTGATGAGATTGGGCACCATTGCTGCAATACATAGCGCTCGAAAATTGAACTTTCAAAGCAAATGATACAAAATTTAATACTTTGCGTAAGAGTGCAGTAAAATGAAACGTATAGGCAAGGCTGAAGGTATTGGGCATTTATGGTACGACAAACAGTGCACGAAACTTAAATTTTCACATCAGATATTGCAAAAAAAAAAGTGAAAACATGCTTAGAATGAAATAATCTGTGTACTTATTTGTTTCATATATAAGAAATGTGAACGTTTTACACATAAAAAGTTAACAAGTTAGTCATATATATATACATAAAAATAAGTCATTTAATCTAGTCTCATTCTTCTCTTCATGAATGCTGCAGAGCTTCGAGGTTACCTGCAACTGTCATGGAGAATCTATCCACATGGTTATCGCATGATACGGAGAACGTTACAGACAGTACCATCATCGATGGAGAGATTTCGAGGTGAGTAGAAATACAATTTTTGAGTAGAAATAGACGGTGAGTAGGAATACTTCGTATTTTTTTTTTTAATTAATTTTCGGCCAACTGTTAAGGTCATTTGGCCTAGGATCTATTGTTTAAGATGGGTTCCAAACCACCAGAGCAATATACATATCACATCTAAAAATCAGAGTTGATGGGTGGGATTTTAACCTGGGTCTCCTGGGTGGAAGTCCCAACTTCTGTTCACTACACCACCGTAGCTCTCGTTTTTCGGTGTGTCAGCATAAACATTTTATCTATTCCGCACAAGGCAATCTATGTTGTAGCTTATATCAGAGTTATACTTAAAAGTACATAGCAGGCGGTCGAAAAAATTTCTTACGTGTATTCCTGATAACTAAAAATAAAAAACCAATTGGTAATTTATTTGCTTTGAATGCGCTATGATTGAAAGAAATAACGGGAAGTAGTATGAGAATGAAACATACTTGACATACGAGTACAATGGTTAATAGTACATCATAACATGATAAGGAAGGAAGCTTTAACCTCTTGTCTTGTACTTTAAGTGCTGCTGATGTTGGTTGCAATCAACAAAAAGATCTGTCACACGCCAAGACATTTAGCTGTTCAGTCGTGTGCTCAAACTTATGCAAGTTATATGCACTTTATGATATGCATATTTTTGTGTAACAAAAGGAAATGTGAAATAATAAACATGTTTTGGCACAACTAATACTTTCATTATTCTTATACGTATGCGAAGTTCAATTGGCTTAACATCGTATGATGTTTGGGAGGCATTTACAATCGATTCATCAGTGATCAAAAATTATTTATTAGTTGAAACTGATTAATGTATTAATAATAATTTGTAAATAAATGCTTTGTTTAAATTAATAACGTTCTGAAAAAAATTCGCAGATTATTAGTAACCCTCAATTGTATAATATTTTTTGAAACATAGTCATCAGTATTAGATTTTCTTTTTCATGACATGATAGGTGTAAAATTTATTTTTTTAATTCTATTAATGAAGGATATCTAAACCGGTGAATATAACGAAGAATCACAGATGTTACACGAGATCACACAGAATCACACAAGATATCGAGCTCGTGTAGTTTACGTGTAATCTGATCGACATACCAGAAATCAAACTCGTGGTTCTTCTTGTTTCTTATTTTTGGTTCAAACTTCTTACCACGAATCTCACTCGATATTTTAGGTTGAGGGATTAAGGAGAAAAGCAAAAGTGATGAGCAAATGTAATGGAATTTTCAAAGATTTTGTTAGCATAATTAATTGTTTTTTATCAATTCTTATTGATTTTAGAAAAAGCATTTCTAGATAATAAACATAAAATGATGACGATTTATCACGGGTAGAGTGAGTGAAGATAAAACGGACTGATGACGTTTCGACTACCGATCCTTGGTTCTTTTCAGAAATAAAATGATAACTATAATAGTAGGAAATTTAAAAGTTAAGATGGTATAGGTACTTAACAAATCTGAACGTTTGGAGAAATAAGAAAAAGATTTTTTTTAAATAAAAAGAAGACGAAAAATTATCTAAAACGATTAATACTAACGTAGTTCGTTATCCGACACATGGTTTACAACAGCACCGCTGATCTTTGTTCCCACCTCGATAATCCGAATCGATAAATCCACGCGCCGCTGATGTTCTGATCGTCCATCCAATGGTCAGGGTCAGCGTATCTGCGATGCATTCGCATTCTATCTCACGGAACAACGCATGACACCTCTTACCATGGAACTTTTCTAGGAACGAGTCACTGTTTTATAGAATTCTATGGCAATTGACTATGTCTGTTTCTTCTGAAAGTTTTTTATGATATACGAGGTGTGATCAAAAAGTAAGATGACTTTTCGAATTTCGCGCGATACCTAAACTCGATTTCCGTTTTCTTTTTTTCCTTATGTTGGTACACCCGCTTCGAACATATCTCCACAGTTACAGTTATATAGCATCTTTTGTTTCTGTGTGAGAGGTATAAGCTTGGACGTGTTTTGCGTATTCGGCGATTTTTTGTTGTTGAAAAAAATTCAGCAAAGAAATTGCATCAAATTTTATGTAAAAAATGGGATTAAGGGTTCCAAAACACTTGAAATGTTGACACTAGCAAACGGTGAGTGTACTCCTAGTAAAAAAAATGTGCATAAGCGGTAGGAACTCTTCCAAGAAGACCGAGAAGATGTTCATGACAAACCATTTTCTGGGCACCCCAGTACGACAACAGAAGAAAACATTGAAGAAGTTAAGAAAATAGTGTTGGGGAATCGTCGAATCACCATGAGAGAAGTAGCTGATGATCTCGTCATCTCGTTTGGTTCATGCCAAACAATTCTAACGGATGTTTGGGTATGAGACGTGCAATACGATAACGCAGCTGCTCACACATCGTTGCTTGTAAGTGATTTTTTGGCCAAAAACAACACCACAATCATCCTCAGCTTCCACATTCACCGGATTTGGCTCCCTGTGACTTTTTTCTGTTCCCAAAACTGAAAAGACCAATGAAAGGATGGAGATTTGCAATGATTGGGGAGATAAAGAATGCATTGCTGGAAGAGATCAAGGCTATACTAAAAAGTACTTATCAAAAGTGCTTCGAGGATCGGAAAAAGTGCTGGCACAAGTGTATTATATCTGAGGAGGATTACTTTGAAGGAGACAACATAAATATTGATGAATAAATAAACATTTTTTGATAAGTCACCTTACTTTTTGATTACACCTCGTAGTTTCCAGTATTGTAGTCTGGTTCGGTGCCGCTAAATATTTGAGCTATGCGAAAGTGAAGCAGAAATATAAGTAATTAAATGATGACACCATGCGGGGTGCAAGAATTTCGGTCTATCAATTGCTCGAAACAGATTGTGAACGCAAAGGGATTTACAGCGGAAGAGCATATAGGGTTTTCCCATAATATCAAAGATATTTATAACTCCTTGCAGGTAACTTAAATCTTTTGTCAGCTGCAATCACTCCTCCTGTAGTCCAACAATCGCTCGGTCTGTTCAAGGTTGAAGTGTTATGGCTTCTTATGTTTAAAGTGATATTTATTTCTCAAATGACCGTAACCGAAATGGCATGTAAGATAATTTCAAAATATTGAACATATTTGTGCATTGCTGATGACCGGAAAATTTTGCTGTTTATCACAGCGCTTGATTGAGGAAACGCTACAATACCGAAGCATTATTGTGTGTCGTGGAAAGAGGGAATAGCCGAAAAAAGTACAGGAAATATAACGCGAACGTGAAAAATATACGACGTAACAGCTGCGTGGAGACGTATTGTTCAGTAATTAAGCAATAAAAACTAGAAGGATAAAAACTAGAAGGAGAAAACTATTAGTGACCTGGGGGATCATGATACAGGTCCAGTGCCCCAAAATTTAGGAAAGGAATAAATTTGGTAGAAAATACAGGTTTATAAATAAAATTGAAATCTTCTTCTTCTTCTTGCTCGAATGAAATCATTGATATTTTAATCGTGGTCTTAACGAGCAGGTTTATTCCCCAGGTATTCAGATAAAAAAATCAAGTCTAATGTGTTCGTTTAACGTTTCGGCTCTTGTATTAGCCCTTTTCAGGAGTATAACATATTCTAAATATTATAAAAGGTACAATCAATGTTATAAATTACAGTATACACTGGTTGTAATTATAACTAGGGTGAATTGTAAGATAAATGATTTAAAGTGGGTCATTCTATGGATGAAGTTAAGATAAATGTACCACCTGACTAGTTGGATAAAACGATTAATGGAATAAAGTTCTTCTTTTTCAAATAAGACCAGTGAGATGGTACATTTATCTTAACCTCATCCATAGAATGACCCACTTTAAATTATTTATCTTACAATTTACCCTAGTTATAATTACAATCAGTGTACACCGTAATTTATAACATTGATTGTACATTTTATAATATTTAGAATATAATATACTCCTGAAGAGAGTTCGTACCAGAGCCGAAACGTTGAACGAACACATTAGACTCGATTCTTTTACCTGAACACCTGGGGAAAAAACCTGCTCGTTAAGACCACGATTACAATATCAATGATTGCATTTGAGCAAGAAGAAGAGGAAGAAGATTTCAATTCATCCCATCACGCATGGTCGTAAGATGTGGTCCAGTACATACACAGTTGGTCCTTCATTTTTTGATCACATTAGATGCAACTTTCACCCCTCCATACATCAACTGTTGCGTAGATGGACAAGGATAAAAAAAAATCTATATATCTGAAGGCCCAAAAAGTATATTTATTAAGATATAGGTTCCATGACATATTACCATCTCATATTTTCAACGCACGTTTGGGTAACATATTGTTGCGACTGGGGGTACGGGCGCAGGAACCACCACGTTTCATGTTTGATAACCACTATTTAATAATACTATAATTATACAGAAATGGTAGAGTCGTAAGAACGTGCCTTCGCCTCTCCAAGTCTTGTCCAACTTTCTTATTATAAACAAGCTTCTTTTGTCTGATCGTCGGGGAGGCAGCAGGAGCGCACCCTCCGACCACGGGCGCCCGGCGCAACAATATTTTTTCACACATGAACAACACAAGCTACATTCGATTCGACCCTCAATTCTCTCAAAAACTGTCTATTTTGCAATTCTCATGATCCGAAACCGGTATTCACCTCAATGAATAACCGTAACGAGGAGATCCCACACATTAATGAAACGAATAGTACGACCGCACACACAACCAATCCCAATTGGTTTATTAACCTGACAGGCTCAGATATCCCCACCCATGTCATTCATGTCGCAAAATTAGGCCCTAAATTCTGCTCACCCCCCACTTTGGATCGCACCATTATAAAAAAGTTCTGCACACAAATCACAAAAACTACTGAGGATTTATTACGCTATCACCATAAAAAAAATTCCATAATCAATACACTCAAGTATTTTGAAGAAAAAATGACATATTCCCTTCACTAACAGAGTTCTAAACCGAAAAATAGCTACAGCCAAAACATTTCTCAAAGAAAAGCCCCACATCTTCTTTACGCGCGCCGACAAAGGCAACATCACAGAGGTATTTAATTTAAAAGATTACACCAAGAAGATGGAGGATTTGTTTCAAGATAGCAATACATATACCATAGTACACTGAAACTCCTTATCCTCTATGGATGCTCTATACTTATACTCTATGGAGTAAAGATATTAAATAGATGGACTAGAAAGGACATTATCGACATCAACAACTCCCGCTACCTGCACATTTCAGACCCTTGCATCCCCAGAGCATATAGGCTCCCAAAAATTCACAAACCGAACCACCCGTTGCGCATCATTGTCCGATCGATAAACTCCCTTTCTTGCAGACTCGCTTTACCAATACACAATGTAATTTACAATAACATAAACAGATCATCCAGCCATATAACTAATAGTTTTGACCTGATCAACAAATTAAAAAATGTAACAGTACCCATCAACTACTCCATAGTCTCTTTTGACATGACATCATTATTCACTAACATCCCGATAAACTTAACAACAAACGCAATACACTTCAGATGGAACCAAATTAAAAAAGGCACTAAAATTATCAAAAAAAGAATTCTTACAAGCAACAGAACTAATACTACATTCTACATATTTCAAATTTAACAACACCTATTATAAACAAACATACGGCTCTCCCATAGGCTCACCATTATCCCCTGTGTTAGCAGATAAATGATAGTAATGGACGACTTAGAGACAGCTATTTTTAGAAAACTCTTTTCACTCTCGGTTTTACTTCTACGCTACGTAGATGACATCATTACTTGCATTCCTTCGGATTCAATACAAACCATTCTAGATCACTTTAATTTATACAATTTCCGCCTAGAATGTTTCGTAGAAATAGAACAAGAGGCTCAAGTAAACTTCCTGGCGGTGAAGATTTTGCGCAAAAAGAACGGGGTGGTTTTGACTGGTACCACAAACTCACCTTCTCAGAAAGATACCTAGACTTCTCCTCGCACTATCATCCCGCACAAAAAATAGGTGTGATCAAATCCATGGTGGACAGAGCTGTACTGCTCTCTGATAGGGAATTCCATAACAAAAACATAGACTTTCTAAAAAATATTCTAAAAAATAATAGCTACCCTATAAATATAATTAACAATACCGTAAAAACCCACCTTAATAAAATTCTATATACCACCATTAATAAATTCAACAATAACAACGATAACAATAAACAAGATAACAATTACTTTATACCTATTCCATATATTCACAACAAGTCACCAAGAATTAGTCACATTTTTTAAAATTATAAATACAATACAGCTTACATACCTAACAAAAAACTTAACAATATAATAATATTAGGCAAAGATAAGGAAAATAAATACAATAGAAAAAATGTGGTATATAGGATTTTATGCAAGGATAGCAATAGTAGTTATATTGGCCAAACGAAAAGAAAGTTTATAACCCGTATCAGAGAACATATACATAGTTTACAAAACGCTTCCACCGTTGTCACTCTGCACTACCGTGAGGTTGACCACCGTGTGGATTTTGACAATGCCTCTATCCTTGACCAAGAACCACAATATTTCAAGAGACTGATCTCCGAAATGATACACATTAAAATAGAGCCAGATCCGATTAATCTACAAACCGGCACTATTAGCCTAGACTCCTCTTAAAATAGTCTTCTTAAAAATCTAAAATGAATCATTCCTCCTATATATCCTGTTCTTCTCATCGTTCAATTTTCCCGCCTTATTCACTTGGTCCCCATATATTTTACATTCGGCAATTCTAAAGTTTCATATCTACAGATGTTCTTGTTTGGCTAATTTGAAATAGACCTGGCAACAGTCTGTTGGTGACCTCTATCCAAATCTGAACTGAAACAGTCACCCCACATTTCTTTCATCGATCATTCCCTGCCGAGTTCCCCATTTCTAATGTCACCGATCACTCCCTGCCGTACCCCCTTTTAATATAGCCAACCTCTTGATGTCAATCCTCTTTTTCCTGTTGACCTCTTCGCGGTCTATTTTCCAGTTGTTCTTAAAGTTGGGTCTTGGTTATTGTCAATGTCATAGTGGGTTATCGTCGTTGTGGGTCAGCAAGGGTCGATTGAGTAATGATTTGAAATATGCGTGTAGTACGCATGCGCACAGTTCGATGGTTGGCACGACCATCCTCCATCTTGATTGGTGGATGCCCCTGTCCTCATCTTGATTAATTCATAATTTGCTCAGTGATTTTCAATACGCCTATCAATAAGTTTTACGCTTCGTTGAAACAAAGTGAGCAAAAAACGTCATGTCACTTTTCCACATCGTTCAGGAAATAAATACTTAATGTATGGAGCGGCCCAATCCTCTTGTTTATCGAAAAATATTCCTCAAATTGTAGCATTATTATTCGCAACTTCGTCAGTAATTAGCAATATGTTCATGAATAGATTTAATGCTTTGTGAAAAAGTGAGGAAAATAAAAATCGCCACCCCACTTATCGTGATCGATCAGGAATTATACTATGACGTACACCGGCCTTGCGCTTATTGAAAAGGGAAATCGAGAAACAAACCAAAGCGAAATGTAACATCTGCATGCCAGTTGCCCAAACGTTAGGTATTATGGAGAAAAACTCGGTTAAGAATATTTACACAAATGATCGAATCTTACTAGTTAAAATTTAAGCGTATATATTAACTATATATATATATATATATATATATATATATATATATATACACCGAGTTTTTCTCCATCCAGACACAGAATCCTAAGATATCCTTAAGTTTTTTGAGGCGCATTCACTTGCGTATCGAAAGTCCTGGAGAATCTGAATTTCTGAGTAAACAATTTAAACGTAAAATACGCGGTGGATGGAACTCAAAGGTTAAGAACTTTTTATAATAAACTAGAGAAAACAATAAAAGTCATTATTACGGAAGAAGATTTCGTTGATATCCTTCTTCGACCTCCAAAATTCGCCCAACGTGTTAATTAATTTGACTCATTCCAGGGGAGTGTCGCGTAGACACGCTTGACCCGAAACCGTAATTTTCTGTAACTTAAAATCTCGGTAAATAAATCGGGAAGACGCGAAACCACGACTTAACTTCGACAGTCCCTTAACACATAGTCCGTGACAATACGTAAGATAAGAAAATATATGTGAAAGGTGACATCTACCTTTCCCACTCTAGTCTTACTGAAAATTTTCTTCAGATAGAAAATAAGTAATAACTATAGTGGAAGAAAAAAATAATCACGACACATGATTGATGGTTTACAAAAAAAAGACACCTGTCTTTTTATTCGCTAATGCATTATAGTAGGTAGGTCGGGATTCCGTAAGCATCATGGTGTAGATACTTAATTTTTCTTTCTTTTTTTTGTGATTAGTAATAATCGCATGGCGATCTCCTTCCACGTTCCTCTAGCCTTACAGAAAATGTTCTTCAGGATAGGAAGGATTTATGTATAAGAATTTTAATGCACATGGGGAAAAGAAGAAAAGAAGAAAAAAAGCTCTTTTAATTTTGTTTATCTGTGTCAAAATTATTATAGCTATGGGCAAGAGGAAAAAAAGAGGGTATAAGATTTGGTAAAAGGTGTATTTGATCATTTTCATTATATGTCTACATAGGATATTTGCCTTTTTAACACTAGGCAATATAACTGTTCACATTTTTGATAGTACTTCAGGCGATACAATGTACAATTGGGTGACTGTGTTTTGACGCGTGCATCTATCAACAATTTTGTGAATTTAGGACCTCCAAATAGTTTAAGATGTACATTTTTAATCGAGATTTCATCCAGCATATCGCGTTTGATATATTTTCTTTTATACGTCACAACGGGGTTGAGTACTTTGGGTATATTATGTAGTGTCACCCTATATATCTGGATTTCCTTATAATTTTCAAACCCGAAATCTCCGAATGGTATGTTGGTCACGTTTTTGAATTATTTTATCATGAGTATGAATTATTTTGCCGTTTTTTATATTTAGGTCCTTTAGTTGGTAACCTAATATATGGCCACAGAAAGTAAGATACTTGAATAAGGTTTTGCCATTCATACGAAACTCCTGTATGTTAATAATGTGCGTGATGGTCTCCATTCTGAAAAAGCAAACATCTGTTAATTTTCGTTATGTCGGTATTTCCTTTATTCATTCATTCTTTTTTTTCTTGTAATCGCCTATATTGCTGGCGGAGGGTGGATAACAAAATGAAAATTATTTACACGGGGAAGATTTTCTTTTCTGGTTTTAACTGTAAAGACAGGAAAATATTTTTTTTACTGTAAAGATAGAAAAATATTTTTGAAAAAAAAGTAAAAATACTTACATTGTTTCACTTGCTTTCTCGCTAAATTCAATATCGAAGAAATCCCCCGCGAATCCCTTAATGAGTAATTTTCTTTTCTGAACCAACTGACACAACAGTTGAAAATATTTAGCGTGGTTTAATAGAAATGCCTGTACTTGAATCGGTGGGAATATTCTACACGAAGCTCTCTCGTCTATAGATATTTTCGAACCATAACTATAGCTATTCGCATCACCAATAATTGCTTTCTGACTGGCATTGCACTTAATTTCTTATATGGTAATAAGTCACCTCATGATTTTGTTTTGCTCGATATCGAGTGCAGGTAGTACAAAAACTGATGTTGTATAATTACTTTTTCGGTGGGATGACAGTTTTCGATTAATGTGTGTATGCGTTTTAAAGGAAGGGACTAACTGTATGTAGCAATTTAGAAATACTGTCCGTTCAATTAAATTTTCACGATGTATGCAAAGAATGGTTAGACGCTGGTGATCCTGGCAGGGGTTGGAGTTTACGGGGAACAGATTTAGGATTTACATAGCATAAATGGTTTCGCAACTTTTTTTTTTGCGTGTTACGTCAAAAACTTGACGGTTGCTTCAGGAGTGAGACGATGTGCAGGTTTTACTTGTGGAGTAGTCAACACTTGGCGACGTAACGTAAATGGTCTGCAGGTTGACTCAAAGCGCCATATGAACAATGCAAGACTCTATCTCCATGGTCCTTAGACAGGAGCATTTGATTTAATAGTTTGGATGCTGACACAAAAAAGCGCTGATAAACTGCAAGTGGTTATAGATTGTCCGTGGGTTTATATTGAATATCAGCAATCTAATCTTTCTCTTATGCAGATCTATGGTTTTCATCCTTAAGCTAATATGTGGAGAGAAATAAGATTAACCTTGCATCGAGACGCATAAACATTGTGCAAATCTTGCTATGACACTTGGAGACGTAGCGGAAACTGTACTTGATCATTACTTATCAAGCTATTGTATTCGACCTGAACCCCCTTTTTTTGGTTTATTATGTCATTGTATTGCGGACACGTGGGTGATTATATCTTTTCCTTCGTACTAATTCGATTTTCCTGACATTACTCCTCAGCGAAATCTTATTTTGCATAATTTCGCTTTCACACATTATTCGCTATTGGGGGCGATCTATCCGTTCGGGTTGTATGGCCGAGTCGCGAAACCGGCGTGGAGCATGAATTGCTCACAACGCTAGTCGAATTCGGCAAGGATTTTACACGTATTCAGAGTTCACAAGAACGAGTTTATGGAATAGAAAACACTACAGTGAGAGTTCGCGAAGCGACTCTCGTATGAGAAATTACTATATGATCGAAACGGGCATCTCGCCAAGGCTCAGAATAATATCCATTCGCTAACCAGAAGCTCTTATTGGTTCTCTAAACACCCGCTCACCTCTGCTATTATACAAGTATTCAGCAACCGGCAGGAGCTTTCGCTCAACAGGTTCTGATTACGTATTACCATTAGACCGCGCCGATTCTAGTCAATACGTGGGTCGATAACGCCGATGCTATTGGAAACACGCGCTACACGCGCGTGAGCCGTCAATCACCATGGCCTGTGCCCTAGCACTGACGCCTTTACGTACTCGAGGCGTTTTCTGGCGCCAAAGTCAGTCAACGACCGACGACCTAGCGAAATAATAACGAACAAACATGAAGGATTTAGGTGGCCCTGTGTCCTCAAGATCAGTGAGAGGGTTCAAACTTTTTAAAACCCCTCCCATCAAGTTACAGGGTGGACCACGTAACTTGAGACTAGAATATTTCCAAAACTAAGCGTTGTAGAAAGAAATGTCCTGAATAAAAGTTGCTTGATATTATGGGAGAAAGTAAATGCCATTTGTTGTTTCAATTGGTGAATGTTTGGATGGTAATTTCTGGGACCAAATACGTTTTTTAAATAGGAACTAACATTTTTTATTTTGTTTTCTTGTTCCTTATAAAGAACTAAGTAACCTTTGCATGAAGTATTTTGCAATTGTTCTTACGCCAACGTAAATAACAACCAAAGTTATGAATGGCTGTGTACGAAGAGCGCTGTTACGCTAATGGCTCAGAAAATGATTCGAATCCAACTGACGTTCGATATTAACTCTGCCCTTATGCAAAATACACTTCACAAGGTAACTCGTCTTCATAAAGAACCCAAGGTTTTCGA